>JAINUG010000544.1:0-173486 GCA_029706075.1 Aldrovandia affinis
AAGAAATGTAAACTGTAAGTCGCTCTGTTTAAGAGCATCTGCTAAATGCCTGTAATGTAATGTCCCACAATAATTGACTCTGCTTTTCCTTATTTATATAAATGATATTGATACGGGTGTTAGTAGCAAAATAGTTAAATTTGCAGATGATACAAAACTTTGGGGTTTAGCAAACTGTTTGTAATCTACTAAAGTAATCCAAGATGATTTAAACAAACTACAAAAAGAGCAGAAACATAGCAGATGACATTCAATATTGTAAATGTAAAAGTTATGCATGTGGGAAATAAAAATATAAGACAGGAGTATTTTATGAGAGGAGCAAAATTATAATGAATTCAAATTGAAAAAGACTTGGCAATTGTAGTTGATCAAAGTCTATCAGGATCTAAGCATTGTGATGTAGCAGTGAAAAAGGCCATGGTAGGCCAAAGGCCAAGTATGCTTGGATATATGGAAAAACGTATTGAGTATCATTACAGAGCAGTTTTGTGCAGTTCTGGGCACAACACTACAAGAAAGATATAGAAGCTCTTGAGAAAGTACACAGAATGGCAACTAAATTAGTTTCTGATATGGCAAAGGCAAAAGGAATTAAGACACTTAATCTATTTGAGTTTAGCAAAAGGATACTGGGGGTTATTGAAGTTTGATAAATACATAAATAAATTAATACAATTTAGTAATAAAGTGAACTACCAAAGATTTTTCAGGTTGGCTTTAGTTAGCAGAACAGGAGGACACAGGTGGAAACCAGTTAAAGGTAAATTCCAAACTGATATCAGCAAGTATTTTTTTCAGAGAGTTGTAAATGCGTGGATCAGCTTGCCAGGTCATGTATTTGAGGCAGAAACACTTGGGGTATTCAAGTCTAGGGTTGATGCAGTACTGAATATTCTTTAGATTAAATGCGTGGATCAGCTTGCCAGGTCATGTATTTGAGGCAGAAACACTTGGGGTATTCAAGTCCAGGGTTGATGCAGTACTGAATATTCTTTAGATTAGGAAATGATGAGCCTTGATGGGCTGAATGGCCTTTTCTCGTCATTATGTATTTTCACATTATTTTATAATTTATTAAGTTCTTATGTTCTCAATTAATCAGTAAACACCACAGTTTATTTTATGAGCTGCAGAGATGTTACCAGCAACATTTTGACTGCTCACATAGCCACTTTGGAAAATCTTCCAACATTCCTGGTAACAAAGCTAAGTGAATTTTTTTACATTTGTTTGCCCACTATGCTGCACAAATCTGCAACTGAAAACATATTCCCAGGGTTTATTTTTTCGAATCTCCTTATTCCAAAGTGGCAGAAAGAATAACATCTGAACAATAACTGCTTAAAAGACCTCCTAAATATAATTCAGATCCATACAGGCACAAACACATTGTGTACAATTGATTAATTATATTTTATTTTACTTCAGCACATGCAATGAATAAATAACATTAATTACTATTATTTACTGATTTACATTTCCAAACTCCCATAATCTGAACAGCTTGTTTAGAGATACTGAGCAAAAAGTAAAATGAACAATGAGCTGATGGTTTGACAGTAGTAATGAAGCTATTAGAGGATATGAAGACCTAAACAACTCAACAATAGAAAATATATTGAAAATAAAGTGTCCATTAGATATCTACCAGAACCCCAAGAATGTAAAACAAACCACTATTTTAAGATAATCTACAAATACAAGAATTAAATTAGAGTCCAGGAAATTAAACATGAGTTACATGAATTCAAACTCCTCTAATATATTTGAGTTTTCATTGCTGTAAAGAAACCTATACATTAAGATTTAACCATATTTGACACTACAACAGTGAATTATTTATGCATGCATATCTATGCCACACATGCAGACAACAGTCAACTACAAATCATTTTTGGAAATCAACTTTTGCTATATTTAACAAATAGTGAAAAAAGGATATTCACTAGGAGGTGTATGCTGACTTCAAGGCACTGCAAAAACTTTATAACCCATACAGTTTTAACATTAGTAATTCACACAGTGCATTTGGTTGGTGTTTTCCCTTTTGTGCCAAAATGCCTTCACATGGACCCTGTACAGATGAAAAACCCATCTAAATGAACAGGCTTAGTGGCCAATGACGACGTTCGAGTGTAATTTTCTCACCACAATTTTGCAGTGAAATAGCGTTCATAGCTACTGTGCCATTTTACCAATGCAGAGTGTTTTTTGCATAGGCACCTGTCATAACTCGATTTTCGAGTATTTCTCCAAGATATATCCTGGAAAATCTCAAGCATAACAAATCTCAGATTGGCTCCACTCTGCCTTGACATGGCTGAACTCTTTAGAGTGCTAAAAACAGACGTTTAGCAAACGCGGGGCACTTGGGGGCCCTATGCTGTAATCTAGTGTAATATGCTGAAATAATGCAACAGGGAGAGCAGCTGTTTAGTTCAGTTACATAAGTCACTTTATGATGATTATTAGTGATAACTACCTTAAAGGAGTACTCCAATTAAAATATAACAGTATTATTATCATTTACTTATTATTACTACTAGGAAAGCTACCTTTGTTAATCCCCTGAGGTCGACTGGATCGCCGACGATCCGAGCAGCAATAAAAGTATATTAATATTTCTAACGTCGCAAGATTTTATCATACACACGCAGCAAAAACATTGACAGAAACCTTAGAATCGCGACAATCCGATTTGAGCACTGGCAAATAATATGCGATTATTTAAATGAGGTTAATTAGACCAAAAGTAAACCTTGCCTTTCACTCTCTGTTTTACCTGGAAGTACCGTCCCCCTTCTATTGACATGGTAACTAGGTGCTAGTTTTAGGGAGGGGCATGGGGCCATGTGTGAAATCGCCATGTAAACAAATACAATGTCCCGACATTATATAGCCTAGCATCTTGTCTGTGTTTACGGTTGCGATCTGCCAGCAACAGACTGTATGCTGAGATTTATTTTATTTCCCATGTTTTCAAATAGGCTACTCGTGAAAATATATGAATTCTGCGTCTTGTGACGATATACGGAAACAATCAGAATCATTGCGGACTGCTGCGAATAATTAACGGGAGGATATTTAACCAGCTGGCATTCTGTTTCGGCGCTTGGACATTATCTAGCTTAGCTTGATAATACCTATTGTGATTAATGTTTCTTGCCTCTCGAGAACTTGTTTGTTCGTGTGCTTATTGTTGTTTAGATTCCCAGTGTTTAGTTTATTCCGGATACGTTTTGTTTGTTCCTGATCGTTGGTTATTTTGTTTTGTTTATGTCTTTCCGTGTCTTCGCAGACACGGATTTTGCTTTCGTTTTCCTACAGACGTTTAAAGATAAATATCTTAAACCCAGAAAACGGGCTACTTTTGATCATGTGCCTGTGCCCACTGCCAAACAGACTCTGGATGTTGGCAAACTGGCTTCTGTTGGTCGCAATAAATGCGTACTCTGCAAGATGTTGGGGAAACAACAGTGCACTCCATGGGAGTGCAAGGTTTGTGATGTTCCCTTGTGTCTACAGTTGACCAGAAACTGTTTTGAGAAGTGGCACCAAAGACTGTAAAAAACAGATGTTTTAATGTTTCACCATGTTTTAATTTTGAATTTTTTCAATATAGTTTGTGTGATGTTTTCAATAAATCTTCCAAAATAAAAAAAGCATATTTCTTTTCTGTCTTCTGCATGGCTCACTGACTATTGCTTACTCTGATGGCTTTTCTCTTTGTCTGATGGCCTTTGAGGGAGAGATGGCCCATCTGACACATCTTAGAGGTGTGGACAATCCTCTGGTGTCGATCATGAATGGTGTCGATTCAGGAAATTAGCATATAGCCCTCCCACAGCCAGTGTGACCAGTTCTGATAAAAACAGGTTTTTAGCTATTTAGATCTCAGATGTGCTAAACTATTTTCACACCCTTACATAACCAAGACCTTGATGAACAAACGCATATTGGCAAAACAATTTGTCACTATAGTTTAGTGTGTGCTTTCACAACTTTTGTGACGGCAGAAAAATGTACTCTTTATAACTTGTGTGTTTGTAGATCTATTTACAAGCTGCATATGATACTGACCAAACTATTGATGGCATATAAATGTAGTTGTGATTGTCCTTCAAATAAAAATTTAGATAAATATCAGACCACGCCAAAATCACAAACCTTCTCTAAGCTTAGCACGGACCTCAGGGGGTTAAGCAATGTACGTCACAATACATAGTGATGAAATCTCCTCTCAAAAACGTTGTCCCTCTGAACACGTTTGTCTTTGTCTTATAGTATGGTGCATCGTGTCTGACTACATGCATTTGTTACTGTAGGTACAGAATTGACTAAAACAGATTTTTTTACCTCTGCTATCTTTCTAGCTTCTCTCTCTGCTTGTTCTCTAGCTTTCTCCAGAATTTCTGGTGCACATTTTTGTTGTTTCAGCTTATCCTCCGCCAGGGATCTCTCCTCTTCATTCTCTTTCAGAATCCTCCTCTTCTCCTCTTCAATTGCATTTTCAGCGTTTTTGTACATCTCATTGGTGTAGCAGCCTCCTCCATTCATATCAATCTTCTGCAGCAGCTCAGTGACCTGAGAACGATTCTCCATGTCCTCATTGTTAAAGACATGATATCCAAAATGGCACTGATCAGTGAACTCTCTAAGTTCTTTACTGTTCTTCATAAATTCTTCAATAGGAGTTTTCTTCAGCCGGTCTCCATGAGTGAACAGCACCATTGTGTACTTGGCTGATTCAGTACCAAAGATTGTCTGAATGATCTTCACTGTGTCCTTCTCCTCTTGTGTGAATCTGCCCAGCTGAATAACCACCAGGAATACATGGGGTCCTGGCGAGGACAAAGATACGCACTTCACAATCTCCATTATGATTTCATCATTTTTTAACCCAGTATCAAACAGGCCTGGAGTGTCAACCATGGTCACATTTCTCTCATTCACCACCCCTCCTTTCTTCATACATTGTGATGTCACAGAGGAAGAGGAGAGCTGAGATGCAAACTCCTCTTTCCCCAGGATGGTGTTTCCTGCTGCACTTTTTCCCACTCCAGTCTTCCCCACCAGCACAATCCTCATATCTTTAAGCTGCGCTTGTTCTGTGGAATAACAAGTAGACTACAGTTATGTCTTCACACTGCTGATATATGAGATTAATATTTTAACTCTGAAATAATTACATCTTCTAGTATTTGTGTAATGATGATGTTCTGACGATGTTCAACTCAAAGGTAATGGTTGGAATCAATTTGGTGATGCCAAGACAAACACAACACTGAACCCATATTCCAAGTGGAATATAAAACAAAAAAACTTAACAGAAATGGCAAGACACAATAGCACTTCACAGGTAAGGATGTTTATTGATATGGTTCTGCCCCCAAATTTAAAAAAATGCATTTGAACAAAAATTACGCACATATACAAAACATACACTCTCTGTCTATCTGTATGATACAATTACTAAGTGCGTACCAAATTATTGGTATCAAAATGATGCCAAATTTAATCAATATATATATCACAGAGGCTAAACAAGCACTGTTCCAAAGCAATGTTTCGCATATTTTCCTACATTCATTCAAGTAACGTCTCATCGAAGTTACTGGAACCCTATTGTATTTGTAGTTTTTCATTTTTATTATTATTATTATTAAAAGTCCAAGCACAGCATGTGCTGGAACCCTATTGTTTTTGTTCCCATTGTTATTATAATTATATGTTTTCCCCCCATAACTTATAGGCTTGTAACTTCTATATGGAATGGTGCAAACTCATGTTGTTAAGGTTTGTGAAAGATATATGCCATGCAGTTGGCCAATAGGAGATGCACACTATAGCGCACTATTCAATTTTCAACATTTGAAAGATCAGACTGACGTAGAGACATGAAACCAACATCACTAGCTTCCTCTGCTCACAATGAAAAAATGTGTCTCTTGGACCTATAAAATGTGCCACATTAGATTTTGTGTTATTTTGAGTATTTGAAAAACATTTCAGTGACATCTCCTCATAGACCATTTGACACATCGGCATGCAAGTTATGCCAATTTGTTCACTCTCCTCTAAAAAGTTATTATATTATACGTTTCTATGCAAGAAATTA
This sequence comes from Aldrovandia affinis, assembly GCA_029706075.1. Lineage (NCBI taxonomy): Eukaryota > Metazoa > Chordata > Actinopteri > Notacanthiformes > Halosauridae > Aldrovandia > Aldrovandia affinis. The sequence continues at coordinate 6,122 of JAINUG010000544.1, forward strand.
TGGGCACAGTATGCAAATCAAATTTAGGTATGCATAATTATGCATCAGACTTGTAGTGACGTGTAGACCACATCAATCTGAAGAAAACAAAACTTGAATGATGATGGTAGGTTAAGATATATAGAAGCTAGAGATATCTCTCATCATCTCATCTCATCTCATCTTCAGCCGCTTATTCCTAGTTAGGGTCACAGGGGGGCTGGAGCCTATCCCAGCATGCATTGGGGCGAGAGGCAGGAATACACCCTGGACAGGTCGCCAATCCATCGCAGGGCACTACATACACCATTCACTCACACACTCATACCTACGGGCAATTTAGACTCTCCAATTAGCCTAACGTGCATGTCTTTGGACTGTGGGAAGAAACCGGAGTACCTGGAGGAAACCCACGCGGACACGGGGAGAACATGCAAACTCCACACAGAAAGGCCCCCGGCCTGGATTCGAACCCGAGACCTTCTTGCTGTGAGGCGACAGTGCTATCCACTGCACCACCGTGCCGCCAGCTAGAGATATATTATTTTATATTAAATGTCTACATCACACAAGATGCAGCACAAGGCTTGGTTAAAGCTCTGTGTTTCTAGGAGCATTTGCAATCTGTAGTGAGAAAGCATAGAGAATTTCACATGTCTAGATGAGTTTTGATTATGGGTGAATGAATACACCTCCTTTCACTAAATGTACATGTTATCTTATATAAATAAGTATTGGCGAAATATTAAACAGGCACAAAAGACAAAGCTGTGCTGCTCCAACTTAATGTGAAGAGGATGCTTCATGATTCCTCGCCAATGGATTATTCGGTTCACTTGTTAATTAATCAAAATAAATGAAAATAGGTTGAGACCAATGGTTGCCTGTTTTTGTATGGTCATTCATACAGAATTAGACTAATACTTAGTTTTCTAGTTAGCTAGCTAACTTGTCCAACAGGTGAAATTGAAGCATACAATCAATTTGAAAGTGTTTAAACAATGTGTCCAGTTAGACTAATAATATATTTGTAGAACCCAATAATCACGCTGAGGAGGAGCTTTCACAATGAGGAGCTTTCACAATCACAGAGGAAGATGCAGGCATATCAATGGGTAAACATATAGGGCTCTAGTTTAGAAATATTCCATTTGTGACAGGCTAAACTAGCAATTACACTACCATCCTCCCCAAAGGAGAGCCCCATAGCTTTATTGAGCTGCTACTGATGTGATAAGTATTTGCTATAATATTTATTTATATTCATTTTTATACCTATAATCCTAATGTATCACTCTGCTGTAAATTCACTTATGATCTTTGTCAAACTTGTGGAAAAATGATCTGTATCACAACTCTAACTAGAAGTGCACAACCGCATTAATAATGTTATTTTCCAGGGCTGCAGTAGTGAAATTTAGAGGCTTGCTCAGAGCATTTTGCACTATTGCATGCCTGACAGAAAGACACTTTTAATGCCCATCATTTTTGTCTCATCCCGCAGGATTCCTGTGGGCATACAGGGGTGTATTTGGAGGTTTCCCCCTTTTCCCCACTGACTTCACACACAGCTCTGATATCAAGTTGACCGTCTGCTTTTCACCGAGGATCAGTTCTAACACAGAAGAAGAATAAGACACAAACTTACCGCTCATGTTTGCAGGTGAGTAGATCAGTACAGGTTTGTGTAGATAAGTCTGATGTAGCAGTGTGCCTGTCTGTCTGTGTCTCAGAGGTACAGTAGGAGCTGCAGTGGAAGTGCGTCTGCATTTATACACACCTGTAATGTCCTAGACATGCCCACTGATACAGCACATAGGCTTGTACTCTTGTTCTGATGTATACTTTTGACTATAAACCAGGTGATGTCAATGAACTGTGCATGAGAAACTCCCTAAGTTCAGGATCAAGGACCATGGTCATATAAAAGATAAAGCGATATGCTGATAAAGAAATGAAAGGATCAGGTTTCTTCTGACTGTAAATCATGTGACATTAAATAAGAAACATGATAGAGTTGAATGTTCTGCATAGCCCAGTAAATGCACCACCTCTGAAACCCTACTAGGTGGGGCAAGTAGATTTCAGACTGAGCAAGTGAGAAAAACATTAGCATTGAACCCTACCTAAATGTGAATAAGTGCACTTATATTTTATATATTGTGGTGTCCCCAGGGGTTGGGCGACACACACGGACCTTGCAGAGGGCGTAGGCAAGTTCAAGAACACAGAGGAGGCAGTAATATAAACAAAATGATAATTTAATAAACAAACTCTTGACAAACACAAAACAAAGGGTGGGGTCTTCAGGGAAATACAAACACAAAGTCCACAAATCCTTATCTCGTCGTCAATGTCCAAGATCCAATTCAAAATCCAGGTCCAAGTCCACAATCCAGTCCGTAGTCAATATTCAAAGGGGGTCCTCACACAACCCGGCCAAACACACAACACGCTCTCCAAATCCTGGCTGGTCAACAACTTCACAGGCTTCTCTTTTTCTTCAAACTCACACAGCAACTCCTTCCTAAACACATTCCTACTCCTCTCCAAGTGTGATGGGATTCAGCCCTTTAAATAGGCCTTGAAATGGCCTTCAGCTGGCCGTTAGCTCCATTGCCTTCACTTGGCTCAGGTGTGACGGTGGCCTGCTGGGAAATGTAGTGTTTCCTGGCTCCCATGTGTTGTAGGCCAGGCAGCCATTTTCTTGGGCTGCCACAATATCAATATTTGAAAGTTTTTGTAAGACTTTTATAATTGTTCTGATGTGTACTTTTTAAAAAAAAAAAATGTTAAACAATTTTCAGATTTTTTTCAAGTCAATCCCCCTCACAGTGCGCGTTCGCTGCCGTAGCCCTGCGACTGGTATTTTTTTTTTTTTAGGCATTTTTTTTAGCAGACGCTCTTATCCAGAGCGACTTACAGTTCACATTTCTTCACATACAATCCATTTATACACCTGGATATTAACTGAAGCAATTCAGGATAAGTACCTTGCTCAAGGGTACAACGGCAGTGTCCCACCTGGGGATTGAACCTGCAACCTTAACGTTACAAGCCCAGTTCCCTAACCATTATACCACACTGCTGGTAGTGACGAAGGCGAAGTATCATCTCCTCCAAGACGGCACTCGCCAGGCCACCGACCTTAACCCGGTACTACAGAACCACTCCTGTGTGCAGCAAATGTCCTGTCGGCTTCCCTCCCCCCTCTCTGGGACGGACAGCCAATTGCCGCCCCCGGCACTCCTGGCCAGAGTTGACTCTGGCGCGGCCGGTGGGATCGAACCCTTGTCACCGTGGCCAGCGTCGAACGTTGTAACCACTGGATCATGCGGGAGGCCCTGATGTGTACTTTTGACTGATAATAAATTCCCATACATTTCACATACTGTATATACAATAATACAGTGGACTTTAGATCTATGCCTTCTGATACCAGTTTGTAACACCCTCCCCCTCCCCTCCACACACACAACCATGCCAATATCACCTTCATGAAAAATGTAGTAGTACTAACTATATTACTTCATAGTTTAATATAGTATAGTTTACTGTAGTGTTTGTTCTATAGATTAAGTATATTCTATAGTGGATGAAATAGTATTTACTATAGAGACATAATAAATTGTAGTATTAACAATGTTTGTCCTACAGCAGTTGTTCCCAAACCTCTCCTTATTTTTAACGAGTATTGATTAGTGTGTGCTTGTGGTGGACTTTCACAAGTGCATGGACTGGCTGGGGTTCCCCAAGGAGAGGTTTTGGAACTACTGAGCTACAGTGCTTACTTTGGTACTCTACTTGAAATTAGCTACTTACAGCAGTTAACTATGGTAACTACAGTTCATTGTAATATTTCATGGTATTAAAAAAACACACACATATTATAGTATACCACAAAAACTACAGTATAAATGATGTAGAATATCATTATACATCCATGACATAAATAGGGGTCAGAAGTGATGTTATTTGTTATGCAAAATCATAGATTGTATGTAGTATGTAGAATGTAGAATATCAAATCAAATCAAATCAAATTACAATTGAATTGTCACAAAACACTTAACAGAGGGGGAACCCAGGCCTAGATCCCCCCAAAAGCAAGCCTAAAGGCAACAGTGGCAAGGAAAAACTCCATCTCCCATCCTCTTCTGGCCGGCACAGGGTGTGTCCAAAAAAGACCATATCATGGTCAGTCCAAGGTGACTCAGGGCTGAAAGACTTTGCCCCTCCTGAGTTAGGTAGTCAGCGGGGGGGATAAACCATGTGGAGAGGGTCCTGATCCAAGAACTGGGGTTGGCGTGGGGGTGAGGGTTGATGGGGGCAGCTCACACTTCTCGCAGGACCTAGGGCTCGGGGGCAGGTGCCCCCAAGTCAGATGTCGAGGCAGAGAAGAGAACATGCAGTCAGAAAAAAAGCAGTGCTATAGCCAGTAGCATTATGTAAGAGCAGGGGAGCACAAGCATAGGATGCAGATAGCCCCGACAGGTGTAAGCTAGGACAGCATACCTATTAGGAGAGGGACAGAGAATACACGCAGCACACCTGATCAAGGATAACCAGCATAACAGTGGTGGTAACACATTGAGGAGGTGACAGTATGGAAAGTTTCTCACTCCATAAGACGGCCTTCTCCATCTCTCCACCTAGACTATGTTTGGCAGTAGGCTAGGCTGAAAAGATATGTTTTTAATCTACACTTAAAACTTGAAACTGTGTCCGAATCCCTAACATGTCTTGGTAAACCATTCCACAACAGAGGAGCTCTAAAAGAGAAGACTCTACCACCAGCTGTGCTTTTCAAAATTCTAGGGAGTAATAGATGGCCGGCTTCTTGTGAACAAAGCAGTCGTGACGGCTTATAAGGGGCAATCATTTAGGTCAGGTATAAAAGTGCAAGTCCGTTCACTGCTTTAAAAGTTAGCAACAGTACTTTATAATCAGCCCGATATTTAACAGGAAGCCAATGTAGTGATGCTAACACAGGAGTAATGTGCTCATACTTCTTGGATCTAGTCAAAATATGTGCCGCTGTATTCGGTACTAGTTGAAGACTCTACTAGAAGAGCCGGATAATAAGGCATTACAATAGTCTAGCCTCGATGCGACAAAAGCATGCATAAAGGTTTTTGTATCCTCTAATGACAGAATGTGCCAAATTTGAGCTATGTTTCTTAGGTGAAAGAAAGCTACTCTGGAAGTGTTTTTAATATGAGTGTCAAATGTAAGGTCCTGATCAATAATAAAACCAAGGTCCAACTTGTTCCTTCATTTTTTGGGGCCCAAAACCATCATCTCTGTTTTATCTGAATTTAAAAGCAGGAAATGTACTGTCATCCAATTCTTTATATCAGAGCCTCTAATTGAGTGAGTTGAAGTATTTCACCTGGTTTCATTGATATGTACAGCTGTGAATTATCTGCATAGCAATGGAAATTCACACCATGTTTACGACTAACATTACCCAGTGGTAGCGAGTATAATGAGAACAGTAATGGTCCCAGCACTGAGCCTTGTGGAATACCATATTTAACCTGAGAGTAGTCAGAGAACTCTTGATCTAATTGCACAAATTGAAACCTGTCTGATAAGTATGATTTAAACCATGAGAGTGCCCGTCCATGCAAACCAATCAGGTTTTCTAGCCTATGAAGGAGAATCTGGTGGTCAATAGTGTCAAAAGCAGCACTTATGTCAAGGAGCACTAGAATAGAAACACAACCAGTATCCAATGCTAACAGTAAATCATTTTCAACTTTAATAAGTGCCGTCTCAGTGCTATGGTTTGGTCTAAAACCTGATTGTAGTGTTTCATACAGATTATTCATTTTTAGGAAAGCAGTTAATTGTTGAGCTACAGATTTCTCTAAAATATTTGACAAAAAAGGGAAGATTTGAAATGGGCCTATAGTTCTTCAGATTAACAGGATAAAGATTTGGTTTCTTTAGAAGAGGCTTGATTACTGCCACTTTTAAAGACTTAGGTACGCAACCCAATAATAGGGATGTATTTATGATATCTAACATGGGCTGGCCTAGCACAGGCAAAAGCTCTTTAATAAGCTTTGTTGGTATGGGGTCTAACAGACATGTAGATGATTTGGAGGACATAACCAGTTTACTAAATTTGTCCAGATCCAAGGGAGTGAAAAACTCAAGGGTCTCTACGCAACCCTGCTCCTGATAGCCCTGTGCTATCTCGTGAGTTGGAGTGCTAGATATTGGAGTCATTTTCATAATTTGTTCTCTGATTGTCTCAATCTTATCAGTAAACGAGTTCATGAAGTCATTGGAATTATAGTTAGAAGGATAACTGATGCAATCTGAAGACAGATTTTTTGTCAGTTTAGCTACCGTGTTAAATAGAAATCTTGGGTTGTTTTTATTCTGGTCAATTAATTTTGAGAAGTACGATGACCTAGCTGTAGTAAGGGCATGCTTGTATTCTATGAGGCTGTCCTTCCAAGCAGAGCGAAAAACCTCTAAATTGGTAGAGCGCCATCTGCGTTCTAATTTGCTGGAAACTTGTTTCTTCTTCTTCTTTGCTGGAAACTTGTTTAGCCACGCCCTTGTCTCTAGTCCCACTTGGAAGAGGCTGGCCTCCGAAGGTGGTCTGTACAGGGGGCAGGTGTTAATGATGTGCTCTCAGAAACCAGGGTGCAAGTTTCAAGTTTCTTCTGACTGCATTTTTCTTCTTGAGGGGTGGGACAGCATCAAGTGTATTCCGTAAAATATGATTTAGTGCATCTGTTTGATGATCAATTGACAAAAAGCTATTTGGGTCCTGACTTGATACTAACGATTCGGGAAGTATGTTTATACATTTTGAAGCCGTCAATTAATTTATAGAGCAGCTGGAATAGTATCTAGGTTCCGATTTAATAGGAATATTTACCTGAATTTCAAAAATAATCAAGAAGTGATCTGATAATACAGGATTATGGGGAGACACAATTATATTCTCGACATCGATACCATAGGATAAGACTAAATCTAAGGTATGGTTGTGGCGGTGGGCTGGTTCAGATATATTTTGAATAAAACCAACAGAGTCAATAATAGCTGCAAAAGCCAGTCCTAAAGGGTCACTGTCATTGTCAACATGTATGTTGAAATCTCCAGCAATCACAACTTTATCTGCCATAGGTGCTAAGCTTGATAAAAACTCTGCAAACTCAGAAAGAAAGACAGTATACGGTCCAGGTGGTCTATAAATAGTTACTAAGAGGAAGGACTGCACTGAGGTAACTTTATCTTTTGACCGTCCAGAAAGCATAACAAGCGATTCAAAAGAGGAGAACTTATCCCCACATTTAGGTGTGAAACTAAATTTTGTCGAAAACATCACAGCAAGTCCGCCCCCTCTACCGGACAGACGTGGCACTTGGCAGCTGGCATAACCATTAGGAGATGCCTCATTAAGTGCACTGTATTCGTCAGGCCTAAGCCAGGTTTCAGTTAAACTAATCAGGTCAAAACTATGGTCCGTGATTAGTTCGTTCACAAGAACCGCCTTGGGGGAAAGTGATCGAACATTTAACAATCCACATTTAAGATATGTCTTATTACAAGCAACACTTACAGCAGGCTGAGAAGTTTTAATATAAATAATATTATGAACACAAATGCCACGACAGCCAGTCTGCTCAGATAGCTTTTTATTTCTAAAACCATTTCCTAAACGAGGGACAGACAGTCTCAATAGCTAAGCTAGTCACAGGTTTTTGGAAGCTAGCAGACAATAGTTTAGTTTATACTATGGGAAAAAATTCTAGATAATAGAAGAGCATCTCTCCAGCTCTGGTGGAGTCCGTCTCTCTTCAGTAAGCCAGGCTTTCCCCAAAAAGTAGGCCAATTGTTTATGAAGCCCAAGTCGTTGTCAGTACACCAGTTAGCCATCCAGCGATTTAGCAACGTGAGTCTACTGTAGACTTCGTCACTCCTACGGGCAAGGATAGGGCCAGAGATAATTACTTCCGGACTGAGTGTTTTAGCGAGCTTACACACCGAAACAAAATTATTTTGAGTGATCTCCAACTGCCTAAGTCGAACATCGCTGGTGCCAGCGTGGATAATAATTTTAGAATATTTACGATTATTCTTAGCTAGCACCTTTAAGTTTGCCTCCATGTTGGTAGCTCTGGCCCCAGGCAAACATTGGACTATGGTCGCTGGTGACTATCCTCACGTTTCGTCAAATGGAATCGCCAATAATCTGAGCTTTCTCAGTAGATGTATTACTGAGTGGGGAAAAAAAGATTCGAAACATGAGTTTGGTGTATGACCTCCTTAGGATGGCGACTATGCCTCCCTCGAACCGTGACAAAAACGCCTTGCTGCAAAGGCTCTGCCAGGGGAATAGCACTGATGTCTAGGCTATTTAAACTCCCTGGTGCGTCCGGTGCTTGCAGAAAAGACTCTATGTAACTCTCTCCCTCCTGAATCTGGTGAAGCGTCCAGACGCGGTCCTCAAGCTCAACTATTTTCTGAACCAATTCTAAATTAAGTTGACACTTACTACAGATACCACTTATGCTAAACTTGGTGTCAGAACTAATGCTAAACATATTGCACTCCAAGCAGGAAACAAGGGAGGAAGCCATAGTCTAATTCCTTACCGTAAATGTTTTCTTAGCCGTAGAACAGAAAACCACGGGGTTGGAGTCCCTTAATTGATCAAATTCACGCAGATTCGACGATGGTTATGAATAAAATTCAAATTAAAGTTTTGCTGCCAATATATTTGGTATTTTACGTGCAAAGGTTATTTTGAAGTAGCAGTAGTAGAAAGCGTGCTAGCATTTCAAACAATCGCGTGTAACATTATGTGGAATAATGTAGTATTTTGTAATCTGATTCAGCCTTATAGCAGGTATAATTTAGCAAAGGTTATTGTGCTGGTGTTATTATTATTCTTTCCTGAAGTATTTTATGATCAATATTAGTCAAATGTATTGTTTGAAACTAGAAGGTATGTGTAATTCTTCACATTTAGGGTATATGAACTATGTATTCATATTTGATGGTACTCATGTTATATACTGTAAGTGTCAATATTGTATTTCATGTTTTAGCACTTCCAAGGTTGTAATGTCAAATATCAATCAACATCATAGGAAGGACTTATTTATGCTTAGCAGCGTGTGTTACTTTAAAACACAGAGTATGAAACTCATACAAATTATTTTATATACACTTATACATTTTGGGATGTGACAGCATTTGAAGAAATCAAATGAGGGCTGAGATGATAAGACGAAGAAACAAGGTGCTAAGTTATTTGAATGAATGTAGGAAAATATTGCTCTGGAACAGTACTTCTTTGTTTGAAATACACGGCCGGTCAAAAGTTTTAGAACACCCTAATTTTCCAGTTTTTACAGAAATTTAAGCAGTTTAAGTCCAGTGAATAACCTGAAATGGTACAAAGGTAAGTGGTAAACTGCCAGAGGTTAAAAAAAGTTTAGGTTACCAAAAACGTAAAAATAATGTACATTTCAGAGTTATAAAAAAAGGCCCTTTTCAGGGAACAAGTAATGGGTTAATGTGGGTTAACAGTCACTCTGTGCAAGTTGCCGACTCTGGATCCAGCAAAAGAGCCCCAGACCATCACACTTCCTCCTCCATGTTTGACAGTTGGTGTCACACACTGAGGAACCATCCCTTTGCCTACTCGATGGCCTATAAAAACCTTTCAAAATGTCAAGATTTCAAATTCGGTCCAGAAGACCTTCCAGTCTTCAGTAGTCCACTGGTGGTGATTCATGGCCCAGGCAAGCCTCTTTTTCTTATTTTGCCATCTTAGCAATGGCTTTCTTACTGCCACTCGACCTGTCAAACCTCCAGCTCAAAGTCTTCTCTTCACAGTTAAAACTGAGACTTCCTTACTTCAACCAGTGTTAAGCTGTGCTTGAAGCTGTTGTCCTGTGAGCCACCTATCAAGCAAACTTGACTCTCAGAAACTTGTCTTCTGATTTTGTTGTGGCTTTGGGTCTGCCAGACCTCTTCCTGTCAGAGTTTCCTCCAGTTTCCAAGTACCTTCTTAAAAAAAAAAAAAAGTTTCTGATTTTCTCCCATTTTCTCCCAATTTGGTAGCCAATTACACCCGCTATTTTCAAGTCAATCCCCCCTGCAATGTGCGTTCGCTGCCGTAGCCCGTGACCGGTAGTGACGAAGGCGAAGCACCGCCTCCTCCGAGATGGCACTCGTCGTGCTGTCGACTGTGCTGTCGCGCAGCAACTAATTGCTGCGCGAGAGGTTCAACGCTGGTCGGAAAAATTGGAATCCATGCTACAGGACTGTTTTAACCACACCGACTGGTCCATGTTCAAGGACGCCTCGGACAACAACGTCAGTGAGTACGCGTCCACAGTCGGTGGGTTTATCAAGAAGTGCATGGATGATGTTGTTCCTACTAAGTCGGTTCGGATATACCCAAACCAGAAACCTTGGATTAACGGGGATGTTCGCGCTGCACTCAATACGCGCAACGCCACCTTCAATTCCGGGAGTATGGAGGAGTATAGAAGAGCCCGCTATGACCTCCGCAGGACCATCAACACTGCCAAGCGGGAGTATAGGAGCAGAGTGGAGGACAAATTTGACAATCAAGACGTGAGGGGTATGTGGAAGGGGCTACAGACAATCACGGACTTCAGAGGGAGAACCAGCTGTGTAGAGAACTCCTCTACCTCCCTCCCAGCAGAGCTGAACACATTCTTTGCTCGGTTCGATGTGAACAGCAGCCCACCGGAGTCAGCGCTGCCTGGGGTGACCAGCCTGCTGAGCATCTCAGAGGCCGACGTGTGCAGAGCCTTCAAGCGGGTGAACATCCGCAAGGCAGCAGGCCCCGACGGCATCCCGGGGCGCGTCCTCAGAGCATGCGCTGACCAGTTGGCAGGAGTGTTTGCAGACATCTTCAACCTCTCCCTGTCCCAGGCTGTTGTTCCCGTGGACTTCAAGATGTCCACCATTGTGCCTGTCCCCAAACACCCCAAGGTAACGTGTCTGAACGACTGGAGGCCCGTAGCCCTCACCTCGATCGTCAGTAAATGCTTCGAGAGGTTGGTTAAAGACTTCATTTGTTCCATGTTGCCTGACACACTGGACCCATGGCAATTTGCATATAGTCAGAACAGATCCACTGACGACGCAATTGTCGTGGCACTTCACACCGCCCTTTCTCACCTGGAGAGGAGGAACTCTTATGTGCAAATGCTGTTTGTGGACTATAGCTCAGCGTTCAATACAATAGTTCCTGCCAAGCTCAACACCACTGGCTTCCTTCTCCGCTAACCTCCGCTAACCTCTCCTCTGCTAAGTCTGCATTCTTCCTTTCTAAGATTCAATCCTCTGTTTCCAACCCACGTAAACTCTATGCTACATTTTCCTCTCTCCTCACCCCTCCTCCTCCCCACCCCCTCCTCTATAACCGCAGATGACTTCTCATCCTTCTTTCACGAAGGTTGAGGTCATTCGCAACTCCTTCCCCCTACCCCTCCCTCTCCCATCCCGCTACCTAAACCTCCCACCTCTCTGTCCTCCTTCTCACCCCTCCCTGACTCGGACATCCTTCAACTTGTTCTCTCCCACCGTCCCACCACCTGCCCTCTTGATCCCATTCCTTCCCCCTCTTCCAGTCCATTGCTATGGACATCCTCCCGTTGTCTCTAATGTCATTAACTCCTCTCTTTCCTCTGGCTCTGTCCCCTCCTCCCTCAAATGCGCTCAGGTTGTCCCCCTCCTCAAAAAACCCTCTCTGAATCCTGCTGTCATCTCTAACTACCGACCTGTCTCTCTCCTCCCATTCCTTTCCAAAACGTTAGAGCGGGCTGTCTATAATCAACTGTATGCTCATCTCTTACAGAACGACCTACTTGATCCCAACCAATCTGGGTTCAGAGCAGGCCACTCCACAGAGACTGCTCTCCTTGCGGTCACTGAGGCTCTTCACGTCGCTAAGTCCCGATCCCTTAGCTCCGTCCTCCTCCTCCTTGACCTGTCGGCGGCGTTCGACACCGTGGACCACCGGATCCTGCTCTCATCTCTCGTCGAGATGGGAATCTCTGGATCTGTGCTAACATGTTTTGAGTCCTACCTGGCTGACCGGTCCTACCAGGTGGCCTGGAGAGGATCCCTCTCCTCTCCCGCACCCTCTCTACCGGTGTCCCGCAGGGCTCGGTGCTAGGCCCTGTCCTATTTTCTCTGTACACCAAGTCACTTGGCTCTGTTATTTCTGCTCATGGTTTTTCCTATCACTGTTATGCTGATGACACTCAACTGTTTCTCTCCTTCCCTCCATCTGATACCCAGATCCCGGCACGGATCTCTGCATGCCTGGCTGACATCTCCGCATGGATGTCCACCCACCACCTGAAGCTGAACCTGGGGAAGACAGAGCTGCTCTTCCTCCCAGCGAAGGACTCCCCGATGATTGATCGTCAATTACCGTGGAAGGCTCCATAGTGTCTCCGTCCCAGTCTGCCAGGAGTCTTGGGGTAACCCTGGACAACCAGCTGTGCTTCTCGAGCCATATTGCAGCGATCTCTCGGACCTGCCGTTTCTCCCTCCACAACATCCGGAGGATCAGACCGTTCCTCACCCAAGAGGCCACTCAACTCCTGGTCCAGGCCCTGGTGATCTCACGTCTGGACTACTGCAATTCCTTGCTGGCAGGCCTTCCGGCCTGTGCCATCAAGCCACTGCAACTAGTCCAGAACGCTGCTGCTCGCCTGGTGTTCAACCAGCCAAAGTTCACCACGTCACCCCTCTACTCTCCTCTCTGCATTGGCTCCCCATCGCAGCACGCATCAGATTCAAGTCACTGGTGCTGGCTTTTCAAGCGGCCAGAGGTACTGCTCCCCCGTACCTCCAGTCACTCATCACGCCCTACACCCCGTCCAGACCCCTCCGCTCCGCCTCCGCTGGCAGACTGACTGCCCCATCCCTCCGGGCGCCTGGCAGCCGCTCCTCGCGGTCTCGCCTCTTCTCTGTCCTGGTCCCTCGTTGGTGGAACGACCTCCCGCAATCGGTCAGGACTGCGGAATCACTTCCAATCTTCCGCAAGAGACTCAAAACCCACCTCTTCAGACTCCACTACCACTGAACACTGTCCATCTAGTCAATCTGTCGTCACCACTGTTTACTTGTTCAAAAAAAAACAAAAAAACAAAAAAACTAACTAACCTTTTCTTTCCCAATGTTACAGGTATGATACGCAGACGCCTGCAATGATGTCCTTTGCCGTTTTACTGCACTGATCTTGTACGCTAACTTTGATTGTTCTCACCTTGTATTAATGCACATCTTGTAAGTCGCTCTGGATAAGAGCGTCTGCTAAATGCTTAAAATGTAAAATGTAAATGTAACACCAAGCTCCGGGGTCTAGGCCTGCACTCCACCATGTGCAGCTGGATACTGGACTTCCTGTACTTCCTCAGACGTCTGAGGAAATTCAACATGTGCCGCCGCATCCTCCGAACATTCTACACCGGTACGATTGAGAGTGTTCTCTCAGGATGCATCACCGTCTGGTATGGGAACTGCATCGTACTCGAGCGCAGATCGCTACAGAGGGTCGTGCGAACGGCCCAGGACATCATTGGAGGGGAGCTCCCCTCCCTCCAGGACATTTACACCAGGCGGTGCGTGGCAAAGGCCAAACGCATCATTAAAGACATTAACCACCCCTGCCACAAACTGTACTCACCTTTACCGTCAGGCAGAAGATACCGTAGTATCAAGTGCCGCACGAACAGACTCAGGGACAGCTTCCATAGTCAGGCCATCAGGCTGCTGAACAAGAGCTGATCCTCGCACTTTTGCACACATTCAATTGTATTTTGTAATTATATTGAGCCAGTATCATTGCACATTCATCTAACTTGCACTATTCTGTAAATTGTATTTTTCCCAGTTAAATTTGTATTTTGCACAGTCTACTTTAAATTGGTACTTATAGTTCTGTTCTATAGTCTTGTAATTTTGCACAGTTTTAACTCCAATCTTCATTTGTGGTCTATCCGATAGTTATTTTATACAGTCTGTACAGAATGCTGTCATTTGCACTTGCTCAGTTTAATTTGTATTTTGCATAGGTTCATTTTTGCACTGTTTTTTAGCTTTAATTTTTTACTTATGTTTAATGTATACTTATCGTTTAAATTTTGCACCGTTTTAGCTTAATTTTTATTTATGTTATACTTATAGTTTATTTATAGTCTTATAACTGCTGTTTGCTGTCGGGCGTTTTTCCGACACAAGAATTTCATTCACCGCGTTATAATTATATAATCTGTGATTTGATAATAAAACTACTTGACTTGACTTGACTTGATAATTCCGGCACCCCAGAACCACTCCTGTGCCAGCGAACTGTGTCGGCTTCCCCTCGTTGAATGTTGTAACCACTGGACCATGCGGGAGGCCCCCAAGTACATTTTGATGGTGTAGGAAACTACTCACTGCCAAATATTTACATTATTTTTCATTATTTTTTTAAAAACAACTCACCAAGCCAAACTGTAACTCCGGTACACATAGAGTCTTATAGACGCATACTCTTATATGCCCCCCTCCCAGTATTAGTTCGTTCATAAAAGGTTTATTTGTTTATACAAAATAAGATACCATAATCTACATGTGGCAGCATCCAAGCTAAATTGAAAATATATTTTACATAGGTATAATCTATAAAATAATTTAAAAGAATGAAAAAAACATCTAAAATGTAAACTGCAACATTAAAAGCATAAAATAGACTGACATAAAATAGACTAACCGACACACAATAACGTGACAAACCGACATACCTTATGAACTGTGTTTATGGGAGTTTATTGTTCTCACTTAATTGTAAATGTGGGTTTTATAGTCAGAGGATGGTTTTTCTATCAGTGTATTTTTTATAATTTATACTAGATCCTGTCCTGTTCCTAGATCCTGAACTTTATGAGAGTTTGTCATGTTGTTTGACATCACATGGTTTCTTTTAAAAAGACGGTTAAGGCCTGGTTTCAAGTCAACATTTATACTTCACTGATTGATTTACATTTACATTACATTTTAGGCATTTAGCATGTTATAGTTATGGGGCCTCCGATAGTGTAGCGGTCTAACGCACCCATATTGTCTGGTCCTTTACGAGTGGGAGCTGCCTATCACAGTTACGGTTCAAAACCCGACTGTACCAGACTGGCCCTAGTGGCATTGGGCTGTCTGCCCCAGGGGGAGGGTGAACCAGCAGAAGTTCGCTGAGAAGCGCGTATGGGTGATTCCAGGACGTGGGTGGGCGAATTCCGTTGAGAAGGAAGTGGAATTCGCTGCCATCGGATAATTAGCTTGCCTTGTAGAGACGAGTGGGAAGGGCAACTTGAAATAATTAGAGGATATAATTGGCCACTAAATTGGGAGAAAAATTGTGAATTTTTTAAATTAAATTATAGTTATAAGTTATAGTTTTTATTTTCACCGCTTGGCAAGTTCAGAAATCACCAAATTAAAGCATCAAACCAAATAGTTAAGTTTTCAGATGATACAAAACTTGGGAATTTAGCAAACAGTTTAGAATTTACTCAGGTAATCAAACATGATTTAAACATCCAAGAATGGGCAGAAACATTTTAAACAATTTGGTTGAGGCCAAAGTTAACTCCCAAAGATTTTTTAGGTTGAGTTCAGTTAACAGAATAGGAGGACACAGATTGAAATTAGTTATAGGTAAATTCACCACGGATATCAGGACGTTTTTTTAAACGTGGAACATCTTGCCAGGTCATGATACTATGATGCTATTTGGAATGTTGTTGGAATTATTTTCTGTTGTATTAACAAGCCGCTGCTGTTACTACTGTTTCCATTGTTGATTTTAAAATTGTGTTTTTGTTTTTATTTGAAATTCCAACTGCTTAATCGAAAATGATCCTAGTTCTATAAAAATATATAACTCAATATGCTGATACAAAAGTTGTACAATCAGCTCTCCTCTGACTGTAAATCATGTCTTAAAATTATGTGTGCATGATAAAGTCCCATAAACACAGTTTGTTACCCAACATGACTACAGTTATAAAAGGCAGATGGTCTCCAAAAGATAACTTATGCCTAGAGTCAATCAGCATAAATCATTAACTTAACATTAACATTTGTTTTTCACAAACATAATTTGATGAGTTAATTTTTGTGATTGCTGAACTTACCAAACTCTGTTGGTAAATATACAGTACATCTACAACTTACTGTATATGAATGCAGCCATTCTCAAAACTTTTAATAGATATAAATAGATATATAATAGAATACATTTGCCTCCCGAGAAACACACATTTAATTAGAAGTCAAAGTTAAGAGCAACTGACTGGAATCCAGGCCAAACAACAAACCAAAAACTTAATTTTGATTTTAAACTTAAGCATGATAAACTGCCATAAAGACAGTTCAGAGTCTAGGACTATAAACCATAAACAAATTATTCTATTGATTGATTACTGTGTTGAAGCTGGTTTGGTCCATGACAAGTTCAGTTCATCTAGTTCAGCTTTCATCACAGTGGATCTGTGTGGCTCAGTAGGTAGAGAATGGCATTGGCAACACTTCGTTCAGTTCCCACTGGGACCACATATACTGAAAAATGTATGCATTCACTACTGTAAGTTGCATTGGATAAAAGCCTCTGCTAAATTGTATATATACTGTATATATATATACAGTATATATATATATATATATCTTGGCTAATAAATCATGTGAAATCTAGAGAGGATTGTTTTGTGTTTATTCTTAAAGGTATCTGGGGCCTCTGACTTGAAAATCCCAGTAAGTTACTACAGTTGTAATTTACTGTCTGAACTGTTTTCTATTGTCAGTGGAAATTTAGTTTGCACAGTCAGAAATTCTGTCTGTTAATCTTGTTAATCACTTTTTATTTATTTTTAACATTTTATCAGTTTTTTCTCCGAATTTGGTAGCCAATTACTTCTGCTAGTCTTAGTTCAATCCCCTCCGTCGTAGTTTGCTGCTGTAGCCCGGCAGTGACAATGGCGAGCACCGCCTCCTCCGAGACGGCACTCGTCGTGCTGTCGACTGTAATTCCGGCACCCCAGAACCACTCCTGTGCGCAGCGAACTGTGTCGGCTTCCCCTCCCCTCCATGGGGTGGATAGCCAACTGCCGCCCCAGTGGCACTCCCGGCCAGAGTTGACTCCGGTCGCCGTGGCCAGCGTTGATCGTTGAAACCACTAGACCATGCTGGAGGCCTGCTGGTTAATCACTTTTAAAGATGTTAAATCCCCCCTGATAATAATATAATAATATAAAATGTATAAAGTTTGAAACCATGTTTCATGTCCGTTTTTCAGACGTTAAAGAAATAATAATAATTATTATTATTCAGCAGTTTGACATGAGAAGGGTAAAGGGTGGTATGGCTGCTGGCATAATAATAATAACAATAACAATAATATGTGTTGCGCTCTTCTTCTTCTTCTTCTTCTTCTTCTTCTTCTTCTTCTTCTTCTTCTTCTTCTTCTTCTTCTTCTTCTCCTTCTTCAAATAGTATATTGCTTGTTTAAATACTCATCAATACTTAAACAAAAAAGAGTTTGAAATAGAAGAGCAAAACACTGCTGAAGGTGCAGTTTACCATCTAAACTCCCTTTTATAAATACAGGCAGTTACCATTGGTTTCTACATGTATCACCGTGTATTAGTTTCTTATTCTGAGCTGTAGCGTGCTGCTTTCTAGGTTTATGTCACAGGCTAAGAGTCAAAAACATACATTTAGGATTAAAAGTATCACAAATCATATCAGTGCATATCTGTGAACTCTGTTCCTGGGAGTGTATTATGCTCTTTATTTGATATGACCTGATTTACAGTCAGGAGAGAGATGATTATTAAACTTCTCTATCAGCATATCGGTTCATCTTTTATATGACTAAGGTATTGATCCTGGACTCTCTTAAAGGGAGTTTGTCACGCACAGTTCATTAACAGCATGTGATTCACAGTCAAAAGTACACATCAGAACAATTATAAAAGCTTATGAGCTATAGTTATTTATGAAATATTGATGTATAAAATATAAGTATTTTTGGATTCTTTTTTTATATCCAGGGTTCAATGCTAACGTTTTTCTCACTTGCACAGTCTGAAAGCTACTTGCCCCACCTAGTAGGGTTTCAGAGGTGGTGCGTTTACTGGGCTCTATTATGCTTCTTATTTAATATCACATTGTTTACAGTCAGAAGAGACCAGGGGTTGTTTGTATCAAGTGCAATAATTGGTGACTTTTACTCTTACACGCAAATGTAAGAATAAAGGTGATTTATCACATTTCTATTGACTTAAAAATACTTTTAATCTGTTAGGTATTTAGGATATCTCTGGAGCTGTTTTAACTTGGCTAGGAGTAGGCAAGATTTCACACAGTTGCGAAGAGGGAGACGTGCGTGCACCTTCCAAGACAGGAAGATTGTTTTAGAAATGTTTGATGATGCACAGTTAATCAAATGTTGTCGCTTAGATTGTCAGGGAATCATCTTTGATCTTGTGCAGGATATAATATCACCAGCAACTGAGAAGCAGGGTTAATCATTTTAATAACTGTTGTTGTTCATCAGCAATATTGCAATATGAAACAATATTTGCTAAATAAAGAAATAAGACTACAAACCAGTGCCTGATGTTGCCTTCTTGCGATTTGGATAGAACATTGTACTAATTTTTTTCCGCTTTCATCCAGGCTCCGAATGGTGGAGGTAAAGCTTGCATTAATGTTGTCTGCTCTTAGGAGTTAAGTGTAATTCTTAAGATATTTGATACATATGGGCCCTGATCATCTTTTTTTACCAGCACATTGGTTTAACTTTTATATAACAAAGGCCCCTGATCGTGGACTCTCTTAAAGGGAGTTTTTCATACACAGTTCATTGATATCACCTGGTTTAAGGTATACATCAGAACAAGAGTACAAGCCTATGTGCTGTATCAGTGGGCGTGTCCAGGATATTACAGGGGTGTATAAATGCAGACACACTTCCGCTGCAGCTCTTACTGTCATTCAGAGACACAGACAGACAGAGACACTGCTCCATCAGACTGATCTACACACACCTGTACTGATCTACTCACTTGCAACCATGAGCGGTAAGTTTGTGTCTTATTCTTCCTTTGTGTTAGAACTAATCCTCAGTGAAAAGCAGACGATCAGCTTGATATCAGAGCTATGTGTTAAGTCAGTGGGGAAAGGATGAACCTCCCAACATCCAAGTTCTATTTGGAATGAAATGTATTTTCTAGTCCTTTCTCTGACTGTTATTCATCATGGCCTGGTTTAGACAATTGGCCAATGCTCTGTGTGTATAATCTGAATTTAATACATAGACCTGGCTAGGATCATACTTTAGTTTAACTTGTGCAACATTGGGAAGAAATTTTCAATTGTATAAATCAGATTGAGGTATATTTGAACATATATTTAAAATAAAAATTATTCAACTAGGTACATGTATTTGAACATATGTGTACATATATCCATGATATATTCAAAAATATATGTATTTTGAAACATAGAGATATTATAATATTTATTAAATATCCAGCATCTCTTGTCCCGCCCCTGGGTAGATCTATAGCCATCTTCATTCTCATACACATTACAGTATAAGCTAATCTAGAGTCTTGGGCATCATTAACTCACAGTGCACCTGCTAGGTAACTGAAAGGTGAGGAAATATGTATGCATGTAAAGATTATTTTAAATTGAATAGTGTGAATAATTTGATATTGAGTTTGTGGGGGAGGGTAAAATTGAAAGAAATAGAGGGTATAATTGGTTGCCAAATTGGGAGAAAAACAGGGAAAAAATCTGAAACAAAATTCTTTAAAACATTAATCATAAATAAATAAGACACCAGACATTTTCTGAAAGAAAAGAAAACTGGTATGCCATTCTCAGTCTCCACGTCTGCCCTTACGTATTAAAAATCTTAAAATTCCTCCTCTGCTTTTTGACACCATATCACAAGCCATGCTGGGCAAACCAGATATGAAAAAGAAGATGATCTTATCACAAATCATGTCAAGGTCTTTTTTCCCCCTTTCGTGGGTTTCTGATTGGTTGAGTGTCTTGATACAACTTCCTGATTTGCAAGTCCCACCCCCATAGTTACTGTTGCTATCCAGGTAAAGCTATCGTAGAATTCTGATAGATTTCCCCGCTTTACAATGACCGAAGCTAAATTTCCATTGATATCTCGGAGTGAGTTGCCTCAGGAAATAGCTGATAATTAATAATAATAATGATCTCTTCATGTATGTAGCCTCAGGGGGTGCCATGGTGGCACCATTGGGTAGGTTCGGCCTTGTCCTTTCCAGCGAGCCATTTGAGTGTTTCCCCCGAGTTGCCAAAGTGTTTCCTTTATGTTTCCCCCCAAAAAAATTATAAGTCCAAAAAATTCAGACTTTACTTGGAAGTACCAATACTTGTGGACAGGGGAGAACAAATATAACCTCCATCACTAGCTGCATCATGACAATAAATTATAGTTTGTTGCTACCTAGCTCGTTAGCTAGCATTAATCGGAACTGTCAAGTGATTAGCTAACTAAATGGTGACTAAGAGTTCAAAAGTATGGCTAGATAGCCACTGTGCTAAATGCTTAAACACAAACATTCTAATTATGCAACATATTATATGTTTTGTATTTTTGCTGATTTCCTTCAGATCATGTTCTGTATTTATCATCGGTGGTATCAATGGACAATACCCCCCATGTGCTTGAAATATTATATCATAATCATTTATCAGACAATTTTATCCAAAGCAACTTATAGAACGAAATAGCCGAGTGAAGCTCGCCACAATAAACATGAATAAATAAATACATTTCATTCTAAGACCTCTTTCTCCCTTTGTTGCTGGGATTGATGTGCTACCCATGCAGTCAAAATACTGGTAATTTGCATAATAGGCATTGTAAAACAATGTGGAACAAAAACAGCTGACATGTAGAACTCAGAGTGGTAACTACAGGCAACTGCCAGCCACCAGCAGTTTTTTTTCTGGGGTTTAACTCCTGCAGGTACACCTGAAATAAGCCCATATTCGGTAATGCAAATCTTGCTCTCCTGCAAAAGTAATAAAAAATGTGTAGGGGGCAGCGGATGGCATAGCGGTCTAACGCGCCACACTTTGGTGTGGTGTGCGCTGCCTGTCAGGGATGCGGTTCGAAACCCGCATCTCTACTAGACCGGCCCTGGTCATCAGCCCCGATCGGAAGCGGCATTTGGCTGTCCGCCTCCGGGGGAGGGGGGAGGGTGAGCCGGCACGAGTCCGTCGAGGAGAAGGTAAAAGGCGTCCGTGGAAGAATTTCCGTCTCGGAAGAGGCGGGAACAATCGGCCCAGAATGAGTGTCTCACCCCGGAGGATGGGCGGCGGACTCGTGGGGGTGGGGAATTTAAATGAATAGAGGGTATAATTGGCAACCAAATTAGGAGAAAAACGGGAAAAAATTGGAAATAAATTAAAAATTAAAATAAATGTGTGAAATCGATTCTTCTGAATGTCTAGCTTACAAATCAGAAGAGTATTATATCACTGTTTCTCCCTACCAATTATTGTTTGGGTTGCACCTGAAATAAGCCTTATTTATATATTAGGATATACCAGTGGTGGGCCGTCAGGGCCTGCAAGGCCTTCTCTGCTGGCCTAAAAAATATCTGAATCACAGACTGATGTTAATTATATTTTGTCCATGAATACTTATTAAATAATTCCAAATGGTCTGTCCGCTTCCTTTCATAGCTTTTCCCCTGGTTGCGCTGCTTCCAGACGTGTATTTTCATATTAAAGCATTTAACCAATCACATTTCAGCCATCATTTGTTGCCAGGGTCAAAGAAATCTGCCTGGAGGCCTTCACAATCAGTTCTGCGGGCCCTGTAGCATAAAATAAGTGTCGATCAAACTGTTGCTTCAACCAATCAGATTTTGAGTTGGCGACACCAAGGCCTTCTAGCAGGCATACGGTAACGTCAGCGTATTCACACCCTTTGATTGGATAGTCAGAGAGTGTACTAGCCAGAGCTAGCGGTGGACATTTTCAGCCCTAAAGCGAATTAAAACTTATGCCAGAAATACGACAGGGCAGGCTCGACTTTCAGCATTAGCTTTGATGGCGATAGAAAAGGACTTCTTGATGGAACTGAAACGCACGGATAATCTGTACGACAGAGTAATTTAACTCTTTTTGAGGAAAGAAAGGAGGATGAATTTTGTGTACAAATAATAAGGATTTTTGGCCAGTAAAATGTTGCTATTTTCCTAAATAATATTGCAATTTCATGAGGTTATTATTGATGCTTTTTTATGTGTGTCAAGGAGACTTGTGCACCCCGGGTTTGTTTCTTCAGTAAAGGCATTTATTCTGGCTACACGAGTTATCTATCTACGATGCAACGGCTCTTTATACTGCATTTCTGCATAATAAGATGTTTTTTATAGCCATAAAATAGTTATTGAGGGGTGGATTGATTCAGACGGAGCACTACTGAAGGCCTAGGTGTGAAATGCAAGGCCCGCCACTGGGATATACAAATCTTGCTTTCGTGCAAAAATTTTATTCAATTCAATGTTATTTCTATAGCACTTTTTACAGAGCAATATCACAAAGATGCTTTACAGAAAACAGAAAATATGAAAGCATGATAATACCAGGCCTGAGCCCCCAAAAAGCCAGAAAGTGAGGCAAAAACATGCCAGTGGGAAGAGAAAATACTCTATAAGAAGAAATCTGGGAAGAAATCTCAGGAGGGACCTGTCTTTGAAAGGGAGCCTATCCTCTGCCAGCCTGGGTATCAGGAATGGCAGCTAGGCTAAATGTCCTTAGAAGGTGAGAGGAAGGTCTAAGGTGTGAATAAAAAAATATGTTGAGGTTGAGAAGGGTCAGAAGACCGGGAAAATTCATCCAAAGGCTCAGTGCTGGAGCGGTCTGTAATCTAAGGGCAATGTTATGGGCAGAAGCCCCAAGAAAGAGAACAGAAAAGTAAAGTAGATAGGTTAGGAGTCATAATAATATAATGTTGGGTAGGTACATGGAGAGGCCAGAATGTAACATGAGACAGCCCCAGCTGTCTATGCTATGGCAGCATATCTTAAAGATGAGCAGAAAGGGGGTTTAGAACTATGATAGACTGACGGCACCATAATACAACATAGAACAGCTAACCCTGAGCGTTCACATGCCATGATTGGGTGATAGCACCGTCAGTTCAGTTTATCAAACAGCTCTATGGTCTCATCTTTAACTATAGGATTGACTAAAAAGATTTAAAAACAGAGTGTGTCTGAAGCCTGGACATTTAGAGGAAGATTATTCCATGAAAGGGGAGCTCTGTGGGTGAAGGCTTTGCCTCACATTGTGCTTTTTGTTATTCTTGGAATTTTCATATAGCCAACTTCTTGTGAATGGAGCAATCACTGTGGAGAGTAAGGGATGAATAGTTCACTAAGATATTCTGGGGCAAGATCATTTAAAGCCTTGTAGGTTAGGAGAAGAACCTTGTATTCAATTCTAAATGTAACGGGCAAACAATGAAGAGAGGCAAGCACAGGACTATGTTTACATTTATTAGTTCTAGTAAGTACCCTAAGCAGCTGCATTCGGTATCAGTTGAAGACTTGGAGAGTTGGTACAGCTAGAGAGTAAAGCATTACAGTAATCTAGTCTTGAGGTTACAAAAGCATGAATCATTTTTTCAGTATCATGCTAGGATAAAATCTTCCTTAATTTTGATATATTCCTGAGGTAAAAAAAAGGCTACTCTTGTGATATTATTAATGTGAGCCTGAAATGAAAGATCTGAGTCAATAGTCACACTAAGGTTTGTAACAGCTGCATGGGATGTGACTGTGAACCCGTCCATGTTTAAGGAGACATTTGATCATTTATTTCTCAGAGACTTAGAGCCTTAGACTTACCAACATCTCTGTCTCATTGGAATTCAGTAGGAGGAAATTGCAGGAGGATTGTAGGGCATTCCTACTGCTACAAATAAAAATGTGATTTTTACTGTCACTCTACAATGTATTCTCACATTTTGATTAGGAGAGATCCTACTGTAAAGTCACAGAAGGTGCCAACGAGTCAGAGCCAGTTAGCTTGTCTTTGAGAATGATGCTGAACATTTTGATTAGTCGGATGACAGTATATTGCAAACTCTGTAACCCTTTTATTGTTGAAACAATTGATATTGTTATTAATTTGTGGCTTAGAACATTATTTAGACTTATTTAATGGATATTTTCAATGTTACATGATTTTTTGAAAAGTTACTTCTTCTCAAATGGCCTTGAGTGCACACCACTGCTGTATGTATGTATATCCACTGGAAGGGCACTAATTTACTTGTGTACAACATGTTCCCATGAATACATTAAGATTAATACACTGTATTTATTGGTTATATACACAGGTATGGGTAGCACCATCATATACATGCAACTGCCGAAATAAAGTAAACAGTAAGTAAATGAGGCACCTTTGACAGGTGCAATACCGCCGGTGCCGGCCAGTACTGGTGGATAGACCTGGCTCTCCCACGTCCAACAAAACCCCCCCACGCCCAGCTCTTAGCCTGGGCCAGGACCGTTTGAGTGTTGGTCCCCCCTCCTGGGTTACCAAATTGTTTATTTTATTTTGGTAGCTACCTGTGAGTATGATTAGTTTAAATTTAGTTTAAAAAAGTTTAATTAAACCCAAAAAGTATGTTTTAAATCAAATCAAATCAAAAATCAATTGTCACAAAACAATTAACAAAAGGGAACCCAGGTCTAGACCCCCTCCAAAAGCAAGCCTAAGGTGACAATGGCAAGGAAAAACTCCCTTGATCGGGAGAAACCCTGGGAGGAACCAGACTAAAGGGGGGGAGCCTATCCTCTTCTGGCCAGCACAGGGTGTGTCCAAAAAAGACTGTATCATGGTCAGTCCAAAGGTGACGTAGGGCTGGTTGACTTTGTGCCTCTGAGTTAGGTAGACAGTGGGGGGGAGGCTAAACCATGTGAAGGGGGTCCATATCCAGGGACTGGGGTAGGTGTGGGAATGGTTGGCAAAACCTGAAAAAGACAGGAAATTCACACAACCAACTCAACCATTATCTTGACATCTCAGCATGTACTGAAAGTGTTCCAACACACAATGCTTTGATACCTGCTACAGTACTGGAACTATGTTGGTCTACTCCAAACAATGTACTCACCACTGCACAGACTGCTGAGGATTCAATGAAACTTTCTCTTTGAATCAACAACAAAATCAATCATTGTCAAAGGAATTAATTTCTAGAAATAAATTAGGTATTTGGTTGCTATATCTACTTAAAATTGATAATGTGTTTATCTGAACTAGCAGCCATAAAAATCGATAAGATGTTCAGACTGTATACCTGTCATCAAAAAAGGCGACCATGTCCCACTCACACTACCCTCCAGACAGAAATGCCATAATCAGAACCCCCCTCCATACACACACACACATACACATCTTTTGTCCATTTGGCCCCTCTGCCATAATTATTATCATCATCATCATATTGTTAACATTATTATTATTATTATTATTATTATTTGAGGACAGTATTATTTGGGCATGTACATTTCTATTTTGTGTGCACTCACATAGACTTTGCACATATCCACTCAATCAGTTGAAATAAATTAGGATCTTCAAGGAAAGAAAAGCAATGATTCACTTGATCAATAAAGCCTAAAGGTATGTGATAGTTTAGATCAAATTAGATACAATTAAACAGAAGTTTCAAAATGTATGTGTCTACTTGAAATTAAGCATATGGAACTACAGGCACTAGCAAAATAAATGAAATACCAATGTGAAGTATTAATAGGGCATTGGGCCACCATGAGCCACCAAAACAGCCACCAAAACCGCTCCAAAATCTCCCATAAGTGTTCAGTTGGGTTGAGATCTGGTGACTGAGACGGCCATGGAATATGGTTTACATCGTGTTCATGCTCATCAAACCATTCACTGACCGCTTGTGCACTGTGGATGGGGCATTGTCATCCTGGAATACACTACTCCCCATAGGATGAAGGTGATCACTCAGAATGACTTCATATTTATTGGTGTTTAACCTTGCCCTCTAAGGGGTTGAGTGGACCTAAACCATGGCAGAAAAGGTTACCCCACACCATAACAGATCCACAAGAACCCTTCATTTGCTTAAGTGTTTCCTTTATATTGGCAGTTCCCTGTAGCTGCAAGCAGCACTAATTGCCACAATGAAGGTTATTATAAAGACAATAAAAGTTGTCTAAACATTTTCATATTCCCACTCCACTTGCATTTAATTGTGTCAGAATTAAAGACAAATGATGACTGTTTACATTCTATATACATATATAGGGGCTAACGGGAGGGAAGGGAGCTGTACACTTAAAGACAGAGGAAACTGCTCATCAAACAGTCTGAACATCATCACAACATCATCATTACAGAAATACAAGCAGATGTCATCATTTCAGAGTTAAAATATTCATCTCATATGAGCAGTATGAAGAGATAACTGTAGTCTACTTGTTATTCAACAGGACAAGAGCAGCTTAAAGATGTGAGGATTGTGCTGGTGGGAAAGACTGGAGTGGGAAAGAGTGCAGGAGCAAACACCATCCTGGGGAGAGAGGAGTTTGTATCTCAGCTCTCCTCTTCCTCTGTGACATCACAATGTATGAAGAAAGGAGGGAAGGTGGATGGGAGAAATGTGGCCATGGTTGACACTCCAGGCCTGTTTGACACAGAGCTCAGTAATGATGAAATCATAAAGGAGGTTGTGAAGTGCATCACTTTGTCTTCACCGGGACCCCATGTGTTCCTGGTGGTTCTCCAGCTGGGCAGATTCACACAGGAGGAGAAGGACACAGTCAAGATCATTCAGACGATCTTTGGTCCTGAATCAGCCAAGTACATAATGGTGCTGTTCACTCATGGAGACCGGCTGAAAAAAGCTCCTATTGAAACATTTATTGGTGGCAGTAAAGAACTTAAACAGTTCATTAATCAGTGCCATGGTGGATATCATGTCTTTAACAATGAGGACATGGAGGATCGTTCTCAGGTCACTGAGCTGCTGCAGAAGATCGACAAGATGGTGGCAATGAATGGTAGAGGCTGCTACACCAATGAGATGTACAAAGACGCTGAAGAAGCAATTGAAGAGGAGAAGAGGAGGATTCTGAGAGAGAATAAAGAGAAGAGATGCAGGGAGGAGGAGGAGCTGAAGAGACATTTCGAGGGAGAAGCTCTGCAGAAAGCTAGAGAGGAGCTTAGAGAAAAACATGAAAGAGAAGCAAGAGAGCAAGCTGAGGGAGATAACTCATTTTTAAATAGAGTATACACTATGTTATCCAATGCAGCTACAGCAGTCGCAGCAGTGGCAGAGGAAGTAGGGGCAGCAGTAGTGGCAGCAGCAGCAGGAGCAGCAGAAGGAGCAAGAGCAGGAGCAGCTTCAGAAGTAGCAGCAGTGGGAGCAGTGGTGGGAGCAGTAGTAGGTGCTGGATTAGGTATAGAGGCAGGGCCAGGTGGTATAGCACTAGGAAAGAAAGTTGGGGAAGTAGTAGGAAAAGCCATAGGAACAGCAGGGGGAGCAGCAGTGGGAGCAGTAGGGGGGGCAGTGGTGGAGTTGGCCAGACATGTATCAGAGAAATGCACCACACAGTAAGAGAAAGACAAACACATTCAGAGAGATTTCATCACTGTGTGTATTCTGACTTAGTGCTTAAACAGCACTATTAGAGATAAGCACTTTGGGTGGGGGTTTATTGAAAAGGGGTGTGTACTGATTCCCCAGTTAAGCATATTTCCTTAAGTTCATTTTTCCTTTTTTTTTGGATGCGCATATTCTGACTTCAGAGATCGCATTGAAAAAGTGTTGTAATGTATATTTTCCAGTGCTGTGCGCATTCTGAACTGGAACTTAAATCTGATTTCCAGTTGACCAGGCTACACACCCTGAAAGGTGGAATAAATATGCTCCCGCTGTTTATACATTTTTCTCGAATAAATTGAAATGACATGTCCCAAACACTCTTGTCAAAACCCTTGTTTTAGACTTCTAATTATACACTTAATTGGAATCTACAAGTTAGATTGGCCCTGAACAGGAATGAGTCCAGAATGCAGTCCACCACAGTCAATAATGTCATGCTATGGACAGGTGAATTTCAGCTTTTCCTGTGCAGGTGAAACTTAAGTACATTCAGGTGTTTATCTCAGGTCAGAATTGCGTATCTCAAATGTAACAACCACTGCAGTGAAATGACTCTTAGAAAAGGTCCCGTCTTGAGAAAAGATCCAGTTTTTTCCAGTTTATTAGTTCAACATGTAATTTCAGAAAAATCCTGATTTATAATGGTCTAATGGAGCCTGCTTTGGAATGGCCTAATCTCTGCATCTGTGACACAGGTATAGATGTATCAATAATTCATTGTTTTTCCTTTGTACTGTACAAATTGGCCAAGGAATCAATTTATTGGGTTCTTTATAAAAATAAAACCCAATCCCCTTATTTAAATATGTGAGAGGAGTTTGAATTTAGGTGACTATTTAATGAACTCATTTAATTCCTGGATTCTTAAAATGGTGGTTTGTCTGGAGCTCTATTAGGTATCTGATGGACACTCTTATCACTCACTTAAAACATTTTTGTGTTTCATTTCCACACTTTTTTACGAAAGGTAATCGAATCATACTTACATAAAGATATAATTTATATAATTTATATAACAAGTAAATAGCGTGCTACACTTAATTGGTTAATGGAAACATGTTGTAAACTAAATGTGTTACCCAAGTAGTGCCCTTGCAGTAGATATACTGCGTATATTATTTGTTTGTTTATTTGTCAGGGACATAGCAAAAAACATTGTTACATGGTTAAAAAACAAACACCAGATGCATTGCATTAAGTGTTTACAGCCAAAGGCTTATTTCCAACGCCTGTCCCCAAGTATATATAACCATACAAAGCTTTTTCCAGCCATTATCTTTCACTTGAAACATCGTTTTTTGGGTTTAATTTAGTTTCTGATTGCATGTTACTGTTTCTCATTTCATCGGTGAGGAGACATTCATGGACTATGGCTTGCTAGCATAGCTAGCATAGTAGCTAAGTAATGTAGGTAGCTAGTGTAGCAGTCCCTATCTTTCCTCTGTTGACACTGGGTATACAGCATAACTCTTCCCCAGGGGGCAAGCAGCGTTATGGAGGGTTTTTTTCTTTTTTTTTCTGTTTGACGCAAAGTATAAAACAGGTTGTATTGTGTTTCTGTTCTTGCCAAAGGAGACGCTTTGAAATAATAGGTTTTTTTTTCCTTTTTCTTCACCTATTCAACTTTTTACTGCTAGGCGACAATATTCAGCTAAAGTCTGAACAGACCCTTCACTGTGTGTTCTTGTTTTTTGGTTGTCATGTCTTGTCAAATAAATAAATGCTTTAAAAAAATAAGTTGAGTAATAATAAGGATTGTATTAAAAACAAAACAAAAACAAAAATAACCGAATAGGAGCACTTTATGAAAAGTATGCATTTGCCTAAAAAGTGGATGGGTAAACCAGCATGAATGCTACGTAAAAACACTTGGCTGCAGTAACCCAATAAACTTGCATGTGAATGTGGCTTATCACCTAAATGCTAATAAATGCCAAAAGGTTTACATAAAGTGATGAAATTTTGTTTGTGTAGTGACAACTACATCAGGACTGCAGCCCTAAAGCATTGGGCCAAACAAGTTTGACAATGCTGCTGGCACTGAAAGTGTGTTTTCAACAAGTTAGCTGGAGCAGGTTTATGATGAAGAATTCTTCTTAATCTTATGTGTAATTATGGTAGGATAGATGTTCGGCACTTCTAGAATTCTTCCAATGCTGAAAGTGCTAAGCTAATTCACAAATCCGTTCATAAGTAATGTAAAAAGAATGTTCATGGAGCCGTCGTTTGATTGTATGTCTAAAAATGAAATATGTCTAACTAAGTCTAAATATGCCCACCCCTTTATAAATCTTAGCCTTTCATAGTCCTGGGAATCCAGTCGGAACTCTGGGAAATTACTTTTTGTTATCTCAGAACATTTTGATAGTAATTGCTCAATGGCAAAACTATTGGGAATCAATAGGATATCCAGGGTTTCTCCTACATATCTATTTTTAAAGTGGCCGCCTTGCAAAATGTCCCAGGCAGCCTAAGAGAAAATATGAAAAAATGTGGAAAAAAATTATCATCAGAAGCCTTTTTATTCTAGTGTTATCGATGTGCAAATTTTTGTCCAATGCCGGTCTTCCAAGCAGAAGTAGCGGAGTTCAGACACATGACTAAGCTCATGTACATCTGATACAGAAGTAAGGATAATGTATAGTGGGGAAGTCAGTTTAAAAAGAACCTTTCAAACACCCTCTTGACCAATCGGAAAGGAGAATTCAACAAAGCCGCAATTTAAGCATTTATAACATTTATTATTCTCATACAGTTCACAACATATTGTTTGCTTGCAAGTGTGTGATATTAGAGGTTCAAATGTTGTACATAAAGTAGAAATGACAGTATACTCTCGCATAACCAATCTCATCGGGCCCAGAGATATGGCACATGTACAAAAGGTTGGATGAACCGGTAATATTTAAAATAAAATAAAAAAACTGAAATATACTACTTGCATAAGTATTCAGACCCCTCGCATTAATATTTGGTGGAGGCATCTTTCACTGCAATAACAGCTTTATGTCTTTTTGGGTAAGTTTACATTGCTTATGGACAGCAATTTTCAAGTTGTGCCACAGATTCTCAATTGGGTTCAGGTCAGGTCTTTGACTGGGCCACTCAAGGACATTCACCTTTTTATTCTTGAGTCACTCCAATGTAGCTTTGGCCCTGTGCTTTGGATTGTTGTCCTGCTGAAAGGTTCCTTTTTGCCCTACCTTCAGTTTTTTGGAGTATCTGCCTGTACTTTGCTCCATACATTATTCCTTCTATTCTGGCAAGTTTCCCAGTCCCTGCTGAAGAAGTATCCACATAGCATGGTACTACTACCATCATGCTTCCCTGTAGGGATGTTGTTACATGGGGCATGGGCAGTGTTAGGTTTGCGTCATACATAACGCTTTGCATTTTGGCCCAAAACCTCTATTTTAGTCTCATCTAACCACAAAACCTTTTCCCACATCTTAGCTGGATTACTCATGCTCCAAAACAAAATGTTTTGTTTTAAGTAATGGCTTTTTCTTACCACCCTGCCGTACAGGTCAGTATTATGCAGTGCTCTTGATATTGTTGACTGATGCACTATTACTCCATTCTCAGCCACTGAACTCTGTAGCTATTTTAGAGTCATTGTTGGCCTCACAGTGGTTTCCCTCTCAAGTCTCCTCCTTGTTTAGTCACTGAGTTTGGAGGGACAGCCTTTTCTAGGCAGGGTCTGGGTGGTATGATGCAGCTTCCACTTCTTGATTATTGAGCCAACAATGATCACTGGGATATCCAAACCCTTAGATATTTGTGTGTATCATTCCTCTAATCTGTGCCTTTTGATAACTATATCACTGGTTTCCTGAGAAAGCTTTTTTGTCTTCAGTTTTGCGTCTTTCCTTCAAATTCACTACCCGACCAATGATCCTCACAAAGACAGGTGTTTTTAATCCTGAAATCATGACAGTCACTGTTATGGCAAACAGACAGAGGCCAATCAACTAATTGTGTGGCTCCATAAGGTAATGTTTTGCACCTGCATTAACTTACAGCTGCCAGAGCACAGGGTTTGAATACTTTTGCAATCAACATTTTTCCATTTTTATTTCATTTTAAGTATCCTCTAAAGTATATACTTTTTTCACCAGTTTTTTTGTTTTTTACAAACATGAGGAGTAGGTTGTGTTTATAACAGATTTGTTCTTAAATGAAAGTGTTACAATAAAAGCTTGAAAGCAACAAAATGTGAAACTTGTGCAGGGGTCTGAGTACTTTTGCAAGGCACTGTATATATTCAACAATTTATTCAGCAAACACTGAATTACTTCACTGCTTTCTTGGCTAGCATAGTTGGATTTTATGTACTTTCATTTCAGGCTGTAAGACAAAAAAAGTGACTGTTTCAAAAGGGTATGATGACTTTCTATAGGCACTGTATGTGTCACAATTATTCACACCCGTTTTCAGTGCTTTGTGCACCCCACTCCACTTACAAGGATAACACTACTGAGTCGTCTTCTGTAGGCTTATGAGATATGGTGAACATATTGGAGGGGGATCTTTGACCATTTCTCCATACAGAATCTTTCAATATCCTTCAGATTCTTCAGTCTGCACTTGTGTACTGCTCTCATTTCTAGAACTCATTAATCAATCTAAAATGTGCATGACGGAAAAGCATGACTGACATTCATATTTATGTTCATTTTTCTACATTAGCAGAGAATAAGATCATGCAGCAAGAATGCACCAATACAAGTCAGGCCCATGCAGAGGCCCCCACTGAGAGAGATGGAGGCAGTCCAATCACTGAAAGCAATGAAGACATGGGTAAGCATGTAAGCATGTAAACATGAAAATATAAGCATAAAATAAAAAGCACTTATGAACACTTTGTAGTTAACTTAAGCCTTTCACTGAGAGATTCGGATGTATCTGCACAAACGCTCATTATCGTTAACTGCAGAATTTGTATTACCCCACGTCTTTCAAATTTTTTTCTTTTAACTGCGACATTCGCCAGTACTCCAACACTTGCGCAATGGTGTTGCTACCCATTGTGGTTAAATCCACACAGCAGGCGGCAGATATCGAACACCAGACAGCCAGAAATACATAACCCATTAGCATGCGAACCACTAGATCCCATGGAAATCTATGGTAATTTTTCTTGACTTCTCTGGTGTTTTACACATGAGTGATTCCATTTCATTATCTATTAATTATATGTACAAATAGTCAAAATGACCAATCTATGCATATCATTCTGGATTTTCATGGGATCAAGATGGTACTAAACCATCTTTAGTACATCTTTAGTGTTGCAGTCTGCATCTACCTTAAAACCAAACTCAAAATATCAATATGTCAGTTCCACTTGAGGTCTGTACTCTGAAGCCTCCGTCTTCATGAAACCCAAAATGGGAGGAGCTATCATATGCTGAGCCAAACTGAGCTGTGAAAAGCCAAACATGGGGTGTTTAGGTTGTGGGCTGGGGTGAAAAATGTATACATTCACTACTGTAAGATAAAAGGCTGATAAATGATTGACAGCTCATTGTAGCTCCACCCATAATGGGGTTCATGCAACTTCTCTCTCCCATCGCTACTGTGCTGTTGGCAAGAGCCTGTTGCTCAAATGGGCTACCGATGACCATATCACAAAACCAGATTTTTACAATTTGCGGGCCAAACATTTCAGGTGCATGTATTTGTTCTGGGGGGGTTCTGCCGGTTTGGACAAAACTGGGCTATAAAATCAACAGGGATGGACAAATGCTCACCAAACCTGGCATATTTGTAGAGGACCGCAATGTGCAAGTCATGTTAATGTGGCCACATGGTGGTGCTGTACAAGACATGAAAATGCAAACTTTGGAAGCATAGAACTCCTGACCCATATGTAGAATCACACAATTTGGCACAAGGACCCATAAAGCCCATAAATATGAGATTTTCCACCATTTTGTATGTTTTCTTAAACAACATCTCCCCCAAAACCATCATGATGAATGATGAGGTTTGTCAGAGGAAGGTAATTATAGAATTGTTTTTTTAATTATCAGCATTTTAATGGTAAGAAACAAATCCGACCCAATGGCTGTTGAGTAGAAGGAAAACAGGAGGGGACCAAACACTGGCCTCTTTGTTAGATGCCTTAATATAAGAAACTAAGTCTGAACACACTCTACTGACCCTGTTTTGTAATAATTAGCTGTCTAACTAGAACACAGGTCTATATCATATATGAATATCCATATCTCTACTTTAGAAATTAAACCTACACAATAGAGTAAGGCTTTGAGACTGGCTTCAAGTTATGGATTACTGATGATGCTAAACTCTCCTGTCTTTCTATAGAAATTGTCTCTGACCTGTATGTGGTGTTAGTGGGGCTGAGTGGAGTTGGGAAGAGTGCAGCAGGAAACACCATCCTGGGCAGAGAGGCGTTTAAATCAGAGATCAGCTCCTCCTCTGTGACCCTGACGAGTGAGGGAAGACAAGGAGAAGTATGCAGGAAGTTTGTTACTGTGGTGGACACTCCAGGCCTGTTCCACACTGAGCTCTCAGGAGAGGGACTGAGAGAGGAGATGAAGAGATGTGTGTCTCTGTGTGACCCTGGACCCCACGCATTCCTCCTGGTCATACAGCTGGGACGATTCACTGAACAGGAGAAGAAAGTGATGGAGACACTGCAGGAGCTCTTCTCTAAGAGAGTGAATCAGTACACTGTGGTCCTCTTCACCTATGGAGACAAACTGAGAAATACAACCATTGATCAGTTTATCAGTAAGGACACAAACCTGCAACAACTCCTAGAGAAGTGTGGACGTCGTTACCATGTCTTTAACAATGAGGACAGGGAGAATTGCTCCCAGGTCACTGAACTGCTGCAGAAGATTGATAAGATGGTGGCAGCAAATGAAGGACGCTCCTACACCAATGATGAGATAAATGGCTCTTTTTTAAAGACAGCATTATATTCAGCTGCAGGTGCAGTAGCAGGAGCAGCTGTAGGATCAGCAGTTGGAGCAGCAGTAGGAACAGCAGCAGCAGTAGGAGCAGCATTTGGAGCAGCAGCAGCAGCAGGTCCAAGTGGTATAGCAGTGGGAGCAGCGATAGGAGCAGTAGCACTTGTAACAGGGTTTTCTGTGCCCGATAAATACACCACACAGTAGATCCCTGTTTTACCACTTTATGTTGCTGGTGGGAGCAGTTGAGCAGATCATGGGGCAATACCATTAATTAATATATTATGGAAATACGATGCCAATTCTTAATGGGCTTGCTCATGCACAGAAATACATAACCCAGTAGCATGCAAACCACTAGATTCCATGGAAATCTATGTTAATTTGATTTGATTTTGACTTGAATTCTCTGGTGTTTTCCACATGAGTGATTCCATTTCATTGTCTATTAATTATATGTACAAATAGTCAAAATGACCAATCTATGTATATCATGTTGGATTTTCATGGGATCAAGATGGTACTAAACCACAACAACCACAACAACCAATCTCATTATTTAAGACCAATTGCAAAAAACCTTTGGGCCATTTCCTTGTTGTGGTTGAGGAAGTAGTTAAACCCCTGCTAGTTTGAGTTTTATTTGTTGCTCAGTTAAATTCTGTTTGTCTGGGTTTACCTGTTATTAGACCAACGTCCAGTCATATGAGCTGAAAATGTAAGCATACGCTGAATTTAAAATAAGTTAAAAGGACTATGAAGCCATTCAAAAGTGCAGATGTTGCTATTTCAAAGAAAAAGTACATTAAAGTAATTAATAAAATGAATAATTATTTATAATATAAAAATTGAAATTGAAATTATTTCATTAGCACACATTACATGTTTTAACTTTTTCTGTTAGCTTTTGTTTCATGATATGCACCTAAATATCTGTCTCATTTAGAAAACATAAGGAGTTGAATAAGGAGAGGACTAATGGAGGATTGAGTATACAGAAGGGAAAAAAGTATGTACTATGTACAATAGGCAAATTATGTATAATTGGAAAGAGCATGAAATTATATTTATTTTCATGTATAAACTGATGTGTTATGCCCAATCACAAAAAAAAGTTGCAATTGAAAAACATATAAAATTATGAAAATTAGAAAATATGTGTTTGTACATAATTTATAATAATACATAATTTGTGGAGATATATGTATGTCATATCAATTAAATGTTTTAACAAATTAGTGTTATTATATACAAAATATGTGTGTAAATTATCGACAGATAAATTCTTACAATCTTACATTTATTTGTCACATTTACATTTACATTCAACCACAAAGCATTTAACTAAAAACCGATTCAATAGAGGGAAACAGCAGCAAAAAAAAACTGCACTTCTGCCCCAAAGCCTCCTCATCAGGCATGGCAGGCTGTGCTTTTGTAATGGCCTAACGAAGGCAATGGCTCACAGCTGAGTTGATTGCTCATTAGCCTCAGGTGAGCCTGCCTCTAAGTGAGGCCGCTGTTGTCCAAGGCCCTGTAGTCCTCTCCAGGCTGTGGGAGGGAACAGGAACACCTGACAGCAGCCAAAAGGGAGGTGCAGCCCTCTCTACTCCTCCCTCCACCTCTCCCAGTGTCACAGATATAATATTAAATTTCATTGAATTTCTGCTATGGGATTTTCCGTAGATCGGTGAAGGAAGAGTTTGCAAGGTCTATGGAATATCCCGTAGATCTGTGAATAAAGGGTCTGCGCAGTCTATGGATCATCCCATAGATCGGTGAATGAAGGGTTTGCGTGGTCTATGGAAAATCCCGTAGTTTGGCGGACATGGGTTAAGGATCCTGAAATTAAATGATTTTTAACTATGAACCTACATGACAATGGTATCATAATGGTTCAGGTAATTTTTACTTCCCTCAAAGTCTTTATTAAAGATTTATTAAGAGTTGAAAGTTAAGAAGTTAAAAGGAATTTGCAATGGCTGACAGATTCTAACTCATGAGGATAATGTTATCCCATATCTGCCTAATGCATTATTCTGTATAAACACGGTGTGTGCCTAGCCACATAACAGACTCATTCACACTCAGCCAACCTTCAGTCTAACCTTCAGTCATAACACCCTCTTAGAAATGGAAAGAGAAACAATAGGCATATTGTGTATAATTGGAAAGAGCATGAAATTATATTTATTTTCATGTATAAACTGATGTCTTATGCCCAATTACAAAAAAAAGTTGCAATTGAAAAACATCATATACAAATTATGAAAATTAGAAAATATGTGTTTGTACATAATACATCATTTGTGGAGATATATGGTATGTCATATCAATTAAACATTTTAACTACTTTGAGATTGATATTCCTGAGCATGTCAGTGAGAAAGATCTGGGGGTGTATTACAGAAACCAATCCTCTCTGCTGTTCCTGATGTGACGGCTCTCTGTCCCTTCTGCCGGTTCATTCTCCTTTTTCTGTTTCTGCAGTGTGGTTACGGCTGGCGGAGTGGGGCGGCGGAGTAGTCCACTCCCACCCACCAAATTGTGGGGGACAAATTATAATTTTAGGAATCTTACCTTAACTGACCCATCCTATATTATCCCCATTTAGGAAATTCTAACTTTTCGTAAACATTCCAATCTGACAAAAATCTGAATTTATTCTCATTCTTAGTATCTGTGCAAATGTGTGCGATTTAGAATGAACATCACCTCGTGCACTGAAAAAGCAATCAACTGTCTGTCAACAAGCCAACCGTAGTTTCTCTATCAAAATGGAAAGCGGGCTTTTCATTTTAAAGCATATGAAATAGAGGTGTTGGTGTCGCATAAAAGAGAGAAAAACACAGAACGAATAAAGTTATTTTTGGTCGATTCTCCCACGTATCCATTAGTTCTTGGACACTCCTGGTTGATTAGACACAAACCACAGGTTAACTGGGGCAGCAACAGGAACACAATTTTACAATGGAGGGTTCAGTGCTCGCGCGGTTGCTTACCTCTCTCATCGTCCGGTCTCAGTTGGTCTAATAACAGCGAGACCGATTCTGAGACCGACGAATCATTGTGCTGTTCGCCTAATCATGTCCCATCCTCCGTGCATTCCAATGAGACGGAGAGAGAACTCGAATGGGATCCGCAGTGTGACTGCGGAGTCCCGTTTGAGGAGTCCACTGGGGGGGAGATTAGTGACCTAGAATCACTATCGTTCGATTCTTTGGAGGCAGACATGGACAGACCATCTACTGACGCGGAACCGACTCAATCTCGGGTCCCTAATCGACCCGTTAGTCACTCCAGTCCCGACCCCCATAAAAGGTTCCGACCTGACGTCATCGAGCCAGGTTCCCCTAAAGCACAGGAGGGGATGGAACTCATGTGCGCGGAATTATATCCTCTGCCCACAGGCATTCCTAAGAGTTATTCAGACCTGAGCGAGGTTTTTAGTAAGCAAAGGGCTACTAAGCTACCGCCTCACCGACCTTATGATTGCGCCATTGAGTTGCAGCCGGGCACGGTTCCTCCACGTGGATCCTTATATTCATTGTCGGTCCCTGAGCGTGCGGCTATGAAAACGTACATTTCCGAATCATTAGCTAACGGGTTTATCAGGTCATCCACGTCTCCTGCTGGGGCGGGGTTCTTTTTTGTTAGTAAAAAAGACGGGGGCTTACGACCATGTATCGATTACAGAGGTTTAAATAACATAACCATAAAAAATCAATACCCTCTTCCCCTCATGAATTCTGCGTCTCCAAGGGGCGTCCATTTTTACAAAATTGGATCATCTCAACGCCTATAATTTGGTTCGGATTCAACAGGGGGACGAGTGGAAAACTGCTTTTAATACTCACAGTGTCCACTATGAGTATCTGGTTATGCCATTTAGCCTCACGTGCGCTCCAGGCGCTAGTGAATGACGTTCTCAGGGAGATGTTGGAGAAATCTGTCTTCGTTTATCTGGACGATATATTGATTTTCTCCACTTCACTCTCTGAGCACGTCAAGCACGTCAGACAGGTTCTTAAATGCCTGTTAGACGCCACTGTTTGTAAAAGCAGAAAAATGCGTGTTTCACGTACTGTCAGTTTCCTTCCTAGGATTCATTGTTTCTGAGGGAAGGATCCCAATGGACCCCAAAAAAGTTACGGCGGTCAGGGATTGGCCATCCCCGGGCTCAGTTAAGCAAGTCCAGCGGTTCTTGGGGTTTGCTAACTTTTATAGACAGTTTATCCGCAATTTTAGTTCAGGGGTTGCCCCCATCACGGTGCTTACCAAAAAAATGGTCCCCTCTCAGTTCCAATGGACTCCTAAAGCGGCGTTCGCCGAACTAAAGAGGAGATTCTGTTCAGAGCCCATTTTAATAGAGGAATGGCGTCATTGGTTAGAAGGGGCGGAGCATCCCTTTACTGTCTGGACAGATCATAAGAATTTGGAGTACATCCAGGGGGCTCAGCGGCGTAATTCGTGGCAAGCTCAATGGGCGTTGTTTTTTACCCGATTTAATTTTCTTTTGACCTACCGTCCGGGTTCCAAAAACATCAAACCAGACGCTCTTTCCCGCTTGTACGATGGGTCAAAGCAGGACCGTCCGCCCATACCTATTATTCCAGTAGCGCAGATTCTATCTCCGGTGTCATGGGAGATAGAGAAGGTGGTGCACGAGGCTCAGCGCCTTGAGCTGGATCCTGGTGGGGGTCCTCAGGGGTGTCTCTTTGTACCATTAGGAAACTCCAGGTACTTCAGTTCACTCCTCGGCTCACGGGTCACCCGGGAATTGCACGATTTCCTGGGTAGACGGTTCTGGTGGCCCGGGATGGAGAAGGATGTGCAGGAGTTTGTGGCAGCCTGTACGGTTTGTGCCCGCAACAAATCGCAGCTGGGCCCTACTCCGGCCTTTACCCGTCCTCATCATCCATTTCGCTTGGCTTTGTCAGGCCTACCCAGTTTGAACGGACATACTGTCATTCTGGTAGTGGTGGACAGGTTTTCTAAGGCAGCCCACTTTTGTTCCCAAGCCCTTCTGATGGTGGACCATGTCTTCCGCCTTCATGGTTTGCCGCAAGACGTGGTTTCCGAGTCAGTTTCAGATTTTGTCTGGCTTTTTGTTCCCTTTCGGTGAGTGTCCGGTTTTCACAGACTAATGGACAGACTGAACGCACAAACCAAACAATGGAGAACACTCTCCGGTGCCTGGCCTCACCCTGGCGTAATGCCTCGTCAGGTCTCTCTCTCCGTTCGAGGCTGTTTGGGTTTCAGCCTCCTCTGTTTCCTGAGCTGGAGGGTGACGCAGGGGTGCCCTCTGCAGCGGCCTTTGTGCGACGTTGTCGGGCCACCTGGCGGAGGGTTCGGGCGGCACTGTTGCGCACCGTTGATCGCCAGAGGGAGTTCACCAACCGTCGTCGGCGGGCTGCTCCATCATATCGGGTGGGGCAACGGGTGTGGCTTTCGACACTGGATCTGCCGTTACGAGTTGATTCCCGGAAACTCGCGCCGCACTTTATTGGACCTTTTAAAATAAGTCGAAAGATTAACCCCGACACTGTCCACTTACAGCTCCCACAATCCATGCGGATTCATCCCACGTTCCACGTGTCCCGCATCAAACCTCTACTCATTAGCGCCCTGGCGCCTCCCGAGGTACCGCCGCCGTCTCGTATCATTGGGGGTGGTCCCGCTTACACGGTGCGGAGTATTTTGGCCTCGTGGTGAGTAGGCAGGGGTACTCAGTTCCTGGTGGACTGGGAGGGTTAAGGTCCTGAGGAGCGCAGTTGGGTTCCATCCCGTCACATCTTGGATCCGTCTATGATCCAGGATTTTCACCGGCGTGGGGCCGAAGGGTCGTCAGGAGGCGCCCCTTAAGAGGGGGTCCTGTCATGGTTTTTTCCCAGACTCACCGCCGGGTGGCGGTTTTGCGCCTTCCTTGTGGGAGGTGCACAGGTGGGGTTCAATTTGTAATCACCCTCCTACTTAAACCCGCACCTGTAGTTTGATCGGGGCAAAATCGTAAGCCATCTTTGCGATTTAGCCGGTAAGGTAGTTGTGTCTTTTTAAATACGTAACATAAAGACTTACTTTAGAAAAAACTCTTTCTGTCCGAAACCATCTTCAAATAAGAACATCTTTATTTGTACCTTCAATAGGAACCTTCCTCTCTATTAGGAGCTTCCGTTTGGTTTCTTTTGTTCAGTCGGTTCGACTGTGTTTTGGGTTACATTCTTGTTCTTTTGGATCTCCTAGCCCTTTTCTCATTTTCGGACACTCGGTGTCTTTGGTTTAGTTGTTTGTTTTCTATTACCTTTTGGTAATCCGGTGGACGCATTTCCACCACCGTGTGTTTTGTTTTCTGAAAAGGAATTGTATAAGGTATTTTGTTTGTCGGGTGTTTTGCTACCCTCACCTTATTAACTCTGCAGATTTTTCTTTATTTATTTTGTTTGTGTCAGTGTGACACTTAGTCACCCATTGGGTGGTTAGACTGTAGGGCAGTACAGGTTAACTTATTGATCCCCTGGGGTTCTGCGAGTGGCGCCTATCACCATCCACCCTCACATATTCTTACATTACCTATAACTCATCTAATTAATTTATCCATAAAAAATAATAGATTTCCACATGGAAGTCGAGAATTGTTGCCCTGACATGGAAGTCTGGAGATCAGTCTCTAGTCAGAAACTACAGACCAATTAGCATTTTGCCAGTCCTTTCAAAAGCAACTAACTTATTTTTTAAATAGCCGTGTTCATTTCTGTCCGAGGTCTTCACCAGGCTGCTAAAGATTTGAAGACGACTGCCAATAACAAGCTGGTATCCACTCTGCAAAGTACAATTGAGAGACACCTTGTAAAGTTTGAGGATAGGTAATGCTTCCAGATGGGCGCCATGACCCTTGATTCAAACTGGACTGCTGCATTGGTGAAGAAGGAATCGCCATCAAAGACCTGTTGACTGAAAAGCTTATGTCTCTCCCTTCGAAAGTGAAGGCCAACTATAGAGCGGATATTCAGTGTGGCAGAAAATATATTTAGGCCAGAATTATGAATGACATGAATCTGAATGATAAAACATTTCAGGATCTCATAATGATCAGGGGCTGTATGTACAAAGATTCTAAGAATAGGATTGCTGATCATAATCATAATCATAATTGGTCAGGACCGCGGAATCACTTGCGATCTTCCGCAAGAGACTCAAAACCCACCTCTTCAGAATCCACTACCACTGAACTCTGTCCATCTAGCAAAATTGTCTTCACCACGGTTTACTTGTTCAACACTATACTCCAAAAAATAAAAATAAAAATAATCATTTTTTCCTTCCCGGTGTTACAGGTATGGTATGCAGATGCCTGCAATGATGTCTATTGCTGTATTCCTGCACTGATCTTGTGCGCTAACTATGATTGTTCCTACCATGTATTAATGCACATCTTGTAAGTCGCTCTGGATAAGAGCGTCTGCTAAATGCTTAAAATGTAAAAATATCTAGGATCAGGTTTCCCCAGTCCATATCCTGACCATATCCATTAAGAGCTAAAAGACTAAACTGATCCTAGATCAACACTACTACTATTAGAATATTTGTACATACGGCCTCAGATGTAACAATGTTGAATAAGGAATTTTTGATAGAAAATCGCTATGCTGCTGATCGCTATGCTATTCTGTCTGTTGTAGGTTTGTGCGTTCAACAAGAACCTGCTGTGGTTATTTGAAACAGCACAATTCTAAACCAGAAGAGTTTCATAGGAAATAAGTTAAAGATTAAATAATGTGGGCATGTCTATTCTTAGGGGAGAGATATCTCCTCATCCCTGTGCTTGAATGTAACAATATCAGAAGCATTGAGACTGCCAAAGAGGTATGAGGAGCTACTCTTCTGAATGATGCCTTACAAGAGGAAGGAACCCAGTCAAAATGCACAGAGCTCTACTTCCTGTCAATGTTGTTGTTATGGCCAAGAAGAAAAGGCACAGTGGACATGAAATCATCCAAAAACAAAGAAAATTGAGACATCTACGTCCATTATCCTGGAAATCTTAAAATCCCAGTGCGTCCAGCTTACCTTGGTGGAGTCCGCAGTGGATGCAGCATGGAGGAAGTTTCGTTTTACCTTGGTTTCTCCATGGAAGGACCGGTCGCCTATGACATAAAATACTCGAAGTAAGCAAAGTGCTGTCAAACTCCTTAGAGGCAACGTTTGTCTCCTATAATCATCACTGACATGCGTAATAATCATCCTTCAGCTTAATCCGAGTGAAAACTTAAAGACTAAACCAAAAGGAATAACAACATCGTGCCATTATCCATGAGGGGAAAGTGGGGAAAATCACAAAACTACAAAATAAAGTAAATACAAAATAAGAGAGTAAGTACTACATGTACTGTATTTTAAATATCTTTAGAACTATATCCACAAAAATATTACAGATGGAAAAATACATAAAGTATATAAAAACAGAAACAAAAAAAAGGATCCTTATAGAAAGCCACCAAACCGGGAACACTGATCTGAAATAGGAAATCGAAAACAACAAAAAGATCACAAGAAGAATGGAGAAACATCTATAAAACTCACTTTACTACTCAACTCAAGAACACAGAGAGCATTCTTCTGGAAAAAATACAAGTTTAATACTGTTTAACCCCCAAATTACAATCAAAATACTCAACCTAAAATACAATGCTGAAGAAACTGAAATGACAAGCAGGCCACTATCTTATATCCTGGTCCTGCCCTATTATGTATACTACCTAAATATTTTTACAGCTTTAAAATAAATATTTAAAACTGAATTATGGAATCACAACAAAATGCACAGGTCTCACACCTCAAACCATTGAAAGACCAGGCAAATACCAACAACAACAATAACAA
The DNA here is from genome assembly GCA_029706075.1 of Aldrovandia affinis. Classification (NCBI taxonomy): domain Eukaryota; kingdom Metazoa; phylum Chordata; class Actinopteri; order Notacanthiformes; family Halosauridae; genus Aldrovandia; species Aldrovandia affinis. The sequence continues at coordinate 49,706 of JAINUG010000544.1, forward strand.
TAAAACAGAGAAACCATAAATGCTGGAGTGGATTGTACATTAAAAATATTCAATGGAAAAATTGTCTTTTTCAACACATCTCAAACAAGACTTGTTTGGAAAACTATGGGCAAAGGATTGCATTTTTAACTCCTAAAATACAAGCCCACAATGAAACACAAGATAAAGGTATAATCCAGACACCCACAATATTTTATTTATTTATTTAAACCTTTATTTAACCAGGAAGTCTCATTGAGATTAAAATCTCTTTTTCAAGAGAGACCTGGCCAAGGTAGCAGCAGTAGGCCTACACAATAGTTACAGACAATACAACAGTCAACGGTACATACAACAATACACAGAGACGGCTATTCAGTCTGGAGGAAACATGGCATCTCAAAAACATTTTTATTCCTCAGTTACAATGTCTTGTATGAGACTTTTAAAATCACCCAGAGGTATGAGATTAACTAACTTCAGCCCTTCCTGTAGATTATTCCACGCCCACGGTGCATAATAGGAAAAAGCAGTTTTTCCCAGTTCTGTACGAGCCATGGGAACTTTATAGAGTAAACATTTCCGGGAGCGTAGCGAATAGCTGCCTGAGTTCAGGTACAACAGAGAACAAAGGTAGAGAGGTAGTTTACCTAGCAACGCTTTATAAATAAAAACATATGAATGTTGCAGTCTGCGTGTAGCCAAAGATGTCCAGCCCACCAATTGATAGAGTGTACAGTGGTGAGTTAAAGACTTTGCATTAGTAATAAAACGTAGGGATGCATGATACACTGAATTAAGGCTCTGTAAGACAGTGGAAGCTGCATGCATGTACACAAGGTCACCATAATCAATTACAGACATAAAAGTAGCTTGGACAAGTTTTTTTTTGGCATTAAAAGAAAAACAAGATTTGTTCCTAAAATAAAAGCCAAGCTTTATCCTAAGCTTCCTGACCAAGTTGTCAACGTGTACTTTAAAAGAGAGCCTGTCATCCAACCAAATACCCAAGTACTTATACGAGGTCACCCTTTCAATAGATTTACCTTCGGATGTTAACCCTCTGAGGTCCGTGCTAAGCTTTTCGATGTTTTTTGATTTTGGCATGGTCTGATATTTATCTCAATTTCATCAATTTAACACACATTTACTCCAAAGTGTTTAATATTTTTATTTGAAGGACAATCACAGCTACATTTGTATGCCATCAATAGTTTGGTCAGTATCATATGCAGCTTGTAAATAGATCTACAAACACACAAGTTAAAAATAGTTAATTTTTCTGCTGTCACAAAAGTTGTGAAAGCACACACTAAACTATAGTGACGAATTGTTTTGCCAATGTGCGTTTGTTCATCAAGGTCTTGGTTATGTAAGGGTGTGAAAATGTTTTAGCACATATGAGATCTAAATAGCTAAAAACCTGTTTTTATCAGAACTGGTCACATTTATTTCAGGCTGTGGGAGGGCTATATGCTAATTTACTGAATATTCATGATCCACACCTGAAAGATCATGGTCAAAGGCCATCAGACAAAGACATCTTGCAGAGTAGCCTACGCATTTCTTGCGACCAACAGAAGCCAGTTTGACAACATCCAAAGTCTGGCATTGGGCACAGGCACATGATCAAAAGTTTAAGATATTCATCTTTAACGTCTGTAGGAAAACGAAAGCAAAATCCGTGTCTCACGAAGACACGGAAAGACATAAACAAGACAAAACAAAATAACCAACGATCAGGAACAAACAAAAACGTATCCAAAATCTCGGAATAAACTAAACGCTGGGAATCTAAACCACAATAAGCACACAAACAAGTTCTCGAGAGGCAAGAAACATTAATCACAATAGGTATTATCAAGCTAAGCTAGATAATGTCCAAAGCGCCCGAAACAGAATGCCAGCTGGTTAAATATCCTCCCGTTAATTATTCGCAGCAGTCCGCAATGATTCTGATTTTTTTCGTATAGCGTCACAAGACGCGGAATTCATATATTTTCACGAGTATTTGAAAATATGGTAAATCAAATAAATATCAGCATACACCGTCTGTTGCTGGCAGCTCTTAACCGTAAACACAGACAAGATCCGATATAATGTCGGGACATTGTTTACGCTGCAATTTCACACACGGAATTCATATATTGAATACGAGTATTTGATAACATGGCAAATCAAATATAGTTACTTACTCTTCGTCAGTTATTGTCTTCGTCGCTTTCCATCGATGCTCTCAAACACTGCAGCGCAGAAAATCTTTCCATCTTGAATAAAATTGTATGTCTGTATAAAATCTTGCTTCAAATTGTCGGGACAGTTTGTGTTGTTTACTTGGCGTTTCACATGGCCCCACGCCCCTCCCCACACCTCCCGAAACTCGCACCTAGTTACCATGTCAATAGAAGGGGACGTTACTAAAAAGGTAAAAAACAGAGTAAAAAACAAGGTTTACTTTTGGTCTAATTAACCTAATTTAAAAATCCCATTTGATTTGCCAGTGCTCAAATCGGAAAGTCGCGATTCTAAGGTTTCTGTCAATGTTTTTGTCGCGTGTGTATGATAAAATATCGCGAAATTAGAAATAGTAATATACTTTTATTGCTGCTGGGAGCGGCGCCGCTCCCGTCGACCTCAGGGGGTTAAAATGCTGTGCTTATCAAGCGGCTCAGAACGGGTTCTTGTAAAAATCATGAACTTTGTTTTCTTGGCATTTAAAACCAGCTTCAAGCTGCACAGAGCAGCCTGTATGGATTGAAATGCAGCCTGCAACTCTTGAATAGCCAGATCTACGGTGGAGGCCTCTGTGTAGACAACAGTGTCATCCGCATAGAGATGTATTTTTGCCTGAGTGGCCTTACCCAAATCATTAATGAAGATGGAGAATAGAATAGGTCCCAAAATGGAGCCTTGGGGGACACCTTTAATAATATCCAGAAACCCAGATTTGTGGCCATCAGCATAGACACATTGTGTTCGATCTACCAGATAGTTTCTGAACCAGTCAACAGTCTCAGAACTAAAACCAATATTCATGAGTCTGTTTAGCAGCAATTCGTAATCAACTGAGTCAAATGCCTTAGAAAGATCAATAAATATAGCAGCACAATGCCTTTCCTTTTTGTCAAGTGCTTTAATGATATCATTGGTCACACTCATAACAGCAGTAATAGTGCTGTGGCCAGATCTAAAACCAGACTGAGATGCACTTAAGATGTTATTTTCAAGCAGAAATTGCTTTAGCTGAAAATTTACTTGTGTTTCCAAGATCTTTGCCAGAATTGACAATTTGGAGATGGGGCGGTAATTGTTCAGGTCTGAGGAGTTTCCACCTTTAAGTAAGGGGAGAACGTAGGCTGCTTTCCAGATTTTAGGTATTGAGTTGGTTGAGAGACTCAAATTAAAAACATGAGCAAGGGGCTCTGCAATTATGTCCGCTGCTACTTTTAAAAGATATGGATCCAAATTATCAGGACCCGCAGACTTTTTGGTGTCAATGTCTTTCAGAGCTTTACAGACCTGAGCAACAGAAATGGGCCTAAAATAAAATAAATCTGTATGTAGCTCAGATACCGTAGTGGCAGAGGAGATGAGCTGGCATTTGAGTTGCTAAAAACAGACCCAGCATTGATGAAGTGCTTGTTAAACTCAGTGACCATAGCAGCTTTATCCTTCAATTCATCTGAATTAACCAGAATGTGTTCAGGGAGACCTGAAGCAGAATTTGCACCTGACAAGGATTTTATTTGTTTCCAAAATTTAGAGGGATTATTTAGGTTCTCTGTAGTAGATTTTAAATAAAACTCCGATTTAGATTTTTTTATCAACAAGGTGCATTTGTTCCTTAGGGCTCTAAAAGCAGTCCAGTCAGCAGTGGAGTCTGAAGATCTAGCTTGGGCCCAGGATTTGTTTCTCTGTCTAATTAGATCTGCCAGACTGTCCGAGAACCAGGGATTGTCCCTGCCACTGATCCTGAATTTTTTTATTGGGACATGTTTATGAGAGAGAGTCAAGAATATTGATTGAAAATAACCCCATGCCATTTCAACATCTGGGATAATTGTGATTCTGTTTAGATCACTGGAGTGTAGGTCATGCAAGAAAGCCTGCTCTTCAAATCTTTTGAAATGTCTTTTAAATACAAAACGGGGCTTTACTTTGACCATTTTTGTGTCCCTAACACAACCAATTGCACAATGATCACTAACATCATTACAAAAAACACCAGTTGATGTGTATTTGTGTGGTGTGTTCGTTAAAATTAAATCTAGCAGAGTCTATTTTAAATCTATTTTGCACTTTAGGATTTAGTCTAGTTGGGGCATTAATGAGTTGCACAATATTCAAGGAATCACACAAATCTTTAAAACAATCTGAGGCCCGTGTAAGCCAGTCCCAATTGAGGTCACCTATGAGGATGAATTCTGCATCATTCAGTTTGTGTAAAATATCTGAGAGTGAAGTAAGTGCATCCTTTGAGGCAGACGGAGGTCTATAGCAACCAACCACAGTAATATGGGAGTCCTTTGACATGCTCACGTTAATGGCAAGTAGGTCAAATTGTTTAGGTTTGGTAATAGACAAAGTTGCAGAGCTACTTAAATTGGAGCTGACATAAACTGCGACTCCTCCGCCTTTACCTGTACGATCAGTTCTATAGACTTTATACCCATCAATAGATATTAGGTCATCCGTTATCGATTTATTGAGCCACGTTTCAGATAAAACTATGATGTCAGCGTTTGTCGTATTTACCCAGATTTTAATCAAATCGAGTTTTATTTTATTTATTTATTTATTTTACCTTTATTTAGCCAGGGGAGCCCATTGAGACCAAGTCTCATTTACAATGGTGCCCTGATTACAAAACAATTATATAATTTACACAAACAAACAATAAGACAAGGACAATAAAAATAGATGAAACCGTCATACAAAATAACAATAATAAGAAGAACTAGTGTTACAATAGAAGTAATTACAATAGTTACGATAAATTTAGAAACACTCACATACCACTAACTCTATATCCTTAACCATATTTTTAAAAGTTCCTATGGAGACCACAGAGTCCAGTTTGAAGGTCTCCTGAAGCTCATTAAAAGCTCTAGGCCCACAATAGCTAAAAGCAGTTTTACCTAACTCAGTTCTGACACGTGGGATTTCAAGAGTAATCCAATCCCGAGTTCTTGACTGATAAAAACTTGAGTGCAATGTTAAAAGAGAATTCATGTAAAAGGGAAGCTTTTGTAAGATCCCCTTAAAAACATAGATGAGAAGGTGCTGTTTTCTTTTGGTGGCCAGGGAAGACCATCCCACTGCCCGATAAAGTGCACAATGATGCGCTCTAAAATGGTCACCTGTGATGAAAAGAAGTGCAGAGTGGTAAACAGTATCGAGTTGTTTGAGGGTAGTAGAGGAAGCATGCATATAAATAATATCACCATAATCTATTACTGACAAGAATGTGGACCGAATTAAGCACATTCTATTTTCTCGAGAGAAACAAGCTTTGTTTCTGTAGAGAAATCCAAGTTTCACCCTTAGTTTTTTACAAAGACCATCTACAGTATATGTGTTTTGAAGGACAGCTTCTCATCAATAAAAATTCCAAGGTATTTATAAAAGGATACTCTTTCAATTATAGACCCATCTAAAGTGTACATCTTATCAGTAGATTCCTTCATGGAGCTGTGATTTGAAAAATGCATGACTTTTGTTTTAGACGCATTTAAAACAAGTTTCAGCTCCAGAAGTGAGCACTGAAATGAGTTAAAAGCTGACTGTAAAATGGATAATGCACCACCCAATGAAGGAGCAGATGAATAAATTACTGTATCGTCAGCATAAAAATGTACCTTACAGTCATTTGTAAATGAGGCAATGTTGTTGATGTATAAAGTAAAGAGTAGAGGACCAAGGATTGAACCCTGTGGAATACCTCTAGTGACCTCCATGGAAGGGGATTTAATGGAGTCAGCTACAATGCATTGTGATCTATTAGTAAGGTAGCTTGTAAACCACTGACATGCTTTCTGATCAAAGCCAGCCAGGCCTAGTCTATAAATTAAAAGTGCATGGTCAACTGTGTCGAAAGCTTTGGACAGGTCAACAAAGAGTGCTGCACAGCTCAACCCTTTGTCACGTGCACATACAATATCATTTATAACCAAAGCTGAGGCTGAAATGGTGCTATGACCAGATCTAAAACCAGACTGAACTGGATTTAAAATACCATTGGTAGCTAGGTAAAACTGGATTTGACCATTAACTAGGGACTCCAGGATCTTGGCTAAACAGGAGAGCTTTGAAATTGGGCGGTAATTGTTAATGTCTTTGATGTCGCCCCCCTTATGAAGAGGAAGCACGTGGGCCGATTTCCAAATCTTTGGGACAATTCCTAAGCTAAGTGAAAGGTTAAAAATGTGAGTCAGGGGTCCTGTAATTACAGAAGTACCTAAACTTAAAAGCCTAGGGTCAAGAGAGTCAGCCCCCATAGACTTTTTAGAGTCCGTCTCCCTGAGAGCTACACCGACTTCCCTCTCCATGAGTGGTTTCAGAGAGAAACAGGGGTGAGTAGTTGAGGGCTCAGGGCTAGATGAGCGGGTCCCAACAGGTTTATGCTGACCTACCCAACCCGCGATGTCTAGGGGATTTAATCTATCAAAGATATGTCCTGCACTAATAAAGTGATCATTAAAAGCATTACAGATTTCCACTTTCTCATTTAAGGGACCTGAAACAGAGAGTAACTGCTGCGGAAGTATCGGTGCAGAGTTTTTCTTCATGGACTTAATTGTTTTCCAGAATTTGCCAGGATTTCCAGCACTCATGTGTAGCGAGTTAAGATAGAAATCCGACTTGGCTTTCCTGACCATAGTTGTAAATCTATTTCTTAGATGCCTAAATAAAAACCAGTCTGAGGGCACCCTGTTTTCTGGATTTTGCCCAGGCTGAATTCCTTTCAGTGAGAATATTTGAGAGCTCGTGTGAAAACCAAACTGTCTGCCTGTTTTTTTATCCGTATTCTCTTAAAAGGGCATGCTTATCAGCCAAAATGTTAAAATTATTGATAAAATAAGTAAGAGCCTGGTCAGGGTTATTGATAAGAGACACCCTACTCATATCACACCCATTTAAATCACACAGAAAATAATCTGCTACAAAGTGTTTAAAATTTATTTTGGTGATGATACGTGGCTTAGCCCTTTGCACTTTCACGTTCCTGATGCAAGCAATAGGACAGTGATCACTGATACCTTGAGGAAGGACTCCACTGAGTGAATATCTATGAGGCATGTTGGTGAGTATGAGGTCAATCAAAGAAGATCTAGAGCTACACTTTGCATTAGGGCATGTTGGCTTAGTTATTAATTGAGATATATTTAAATTACAGCACATATCTTTAAAACTATCTGAGGACGGTTTATCCCAGTCGAGATTAAGGTCACCCATGATCAGCAATTCAGTGCTAGAATAGGAGGAAAATATATCTATGAGATTACCGATAGCACAGGGTAGGGCTGAAGGGGTCTATATGCTCCTATCACAGTCACCTGGCTATTAATACCAAGGTTCACTGACAGAGACAAACATTCATATTCTTTAGGCACAGTAAGAGAGGCCAAAAACGGAAACTGGGAAACATGTTCTGACATAAATGACTACACCACCACCCTTTCCCTTTCTGTCAGCTCTAAAAATATGAAAACCATCAAGACCTAAATCAGAGTCTAAGACCGATTTTTTCAACCACGATTCAGAAATTATTAAAATGTCTGGCATAGTCTGTTGAACCAGAATGTTGACATAATCCATTTTAGGGACCAGACTTCTAACGTTAAGGTGGAGCAGACCAAGTCCATTTCGAGCTTTAAAGACTGAAGCAGATTCGAAAAGGGGTGTCTCTGTGTCAGCAGCAGTAACTGAGCAACACTGTACTAAAGGCACATCTAATAAATTGCTTAGACAAACCCCAGTAGGTCTGCGACCTGGAGCAGATTTTTCTCTTCGGACAGTAGGTGGCAGTCTAGCACTAATTCTCACACTAATCAGGTCAGGGGAGCTGGAGTCCGAAAATTTTTGTGTATACTCCGCCCTGGTATCTTCAATCTGGGCAGTCTGTACCTCCCTATCCATAATACTAGTTTGGAGACAAGACTTCTGACATTTAAATGTAGGAAACTAAGGCCGGACCTACCTTTAAGATCCGAAGGAGTCGGTAAACATTGCATAGAAATGCCGGGCCCAGGATTGGGTTGAACATTCCCAGATAACAATAACAGAAGCATAATAATGCATCGCAATTTCAATTTCAGTTTCGCAGCGTACGCATTTTTTTTCTGAAACAGCGTCGTCATCAACAAAGTGGGAGTCCTTTGAAACAATAAAATAGTCATTTAAAAGCATTAGATTGCGTAAATACACGATCTCATTCACTTGCTTTAGGGACTGGTAAAACATGGATTGATTGGAGGGACTGATTGACTGATGAAACTGACAGGACTGATTCTCGTCGGGGTGTTTGAGAATTGTCCGGAGTGTAACAAAATGAACTCGCTCACCTGACTTTGCCCATAAAGTCCATTTGATCCAGAATTGCACTGAATAAGCAACACACATATGAATAAATTCATGATGCTTTCTTGGATTTTTATGTAGCCCACTGTCTGTTTAGTGAAGTTGTAGTATCCTGTAGCACCGTGCGATAGCAAGCAGCCTCACCACACGCGCGGGTGGCCAGGTCCTCGCTCGCAGTGGAGCCAGTAGCGTAGCTCCCCGGGTACATTCTCCGACCTCGACTCAGTTCAGAGATCTGCCAATCCGGCAACCTTACCACCGCTCATAAAATCGATTAGCCTACAATCGACGCGCAACCAGGCACTCCAAGATAGTAATCCAGCGGATGAAAGAGCAAGACTTCATAAAAATGTAAAATAAAGTTCAACTGTGTAGACTAGCAATCCTAGGATTTTTAATTATTCCATCCTGGGAATTCAGCTACTCCACTGCCCAGATGATTTTCAGACAAGCACCCGATGCAGTGCTAGCGATCCCCAATAGGTACTGTACTCCAGCAGCTGTAGTGTAGACGCGGTCTCAGGTAGGCCCCGAGAGAGTAGGCCACAATCAATCAGCAGGCCACGAGTCAGCCCGAGTTAGGATATCTTTAAAATGTATTAAAAAATTTTTTTAAATTAAAAGTTTTCTTTAAAGCTGCAAACTTGAAGTGAAATGTTTGTTCTTTAGGTAGTACCACTTTCTTCAGGCAGAAGTAGGCTATACAACATCAAACTAAAACATAAACTCAGACCTTATGGACTGACACACAAACAGTAGACTGACTAGCTGCCATCTTGGATTCCAAGCTCGAGGAGATGGGGAGGGGGATTCATGGTGAAGAACCAGGGGGGCACCCACTTGAACACAGCAAGTCACCATTGATAAGAGTGTACATTACATTAATGTAATGTACAAAATGCTGTATGTAAATACCTACAATGACACCTGAAATGATCACAGTATTACATTAAAAGGTTATCCTTTTAAAGTGAGCATACCGTCTCTCACCCTGTGTGACTCAAATGCTAAACAAAGCTTGACATGTTTAATGTTTAATGTTTAGTGTTTAGTGTTTAGTGTTTCATGGACACTCAGAGGAACAAAAAGCCAAACTCCACTCACTGAAAGTAAATAGTGCCACTCCTTTTGTCAAATTAAAAGTGCATTATGGGCGAACTGGTTTGCTTCCCCGGTTTGTTTGTTTGTTTGTTTGTTTGTTTGTTTGTGGTAAGCGTAGAAAATAAAAGTGTGAGCCATACTCTGTATGAGGTCAACAGTCACCTGCATTCTTTGAAAACTGCTCTTTATGTTAAAGAGATGATGTTATAGAGAGGCTTGTGAATCATAGTCAGACTGATCCAAAGGGAACTGTGTTTGGAAAGAGTCAAATAAGCCTCAGTTCTCTATCAGTACAGAAACAGTGATTTACACAAAGGGGATAGTTAACTCGATAAAATGGAAGATAAAACCTATACAAAACTCTATAGCAGTATATTAAACACAATGTATTTCATGTACATTTGATTATTGAACATTTTATCCTTAGATTTTTTACTCTCTGTGAAAGTCCCAACTCCCAACTTATGTGTTGAAAGTGTAACAGTTTGGACCTCAGGTGGCGTAACGGTCTAAGCTTTCACCAGGAACGCAAGTTGCCCACTGCAGCCACAGTTCAAAACCCGACTGCGCCAGTCCGGCTCTGGCTGGGAGACCCGATTGTGGGTAGTGATTGGCTGTCCGTCCCAGGGGGAGGGGGGAGGGAGAGCCGGCACGAGCTCGCGGAGGAGCAGAAGAGCGTCCCTAGAAAGTAGGTGGGCGAGTTCCGTCTCAGAGGAGGCAGATTATTGCCGGCCTTGGAATATTAGCTTGTCCCGTAGTGACGGGTGGCAAAAATAGAGGGTATAACTGGCCACCAAATTGGGAGAAAAACGGGGAAAAAAATCTGAAACAAAATTAAAGAAAGTGTAACAGTTTATATTTTATTAAGGGAAACATAAAGCTCGTAATGCATAAAGCTAGTAATGTTATGAGTATAATTCATGTAATTGGGTTCTTATTCACACTAGAACAGTGCCCTAATAGGGTGCAGACTGTGGGGCTCATCCACACATTAGAACAGTGTCTTTATAGGATGCAGAGCATGGAACTCATCCACACACTGGAACAGTGGCTTAACAGGATGCAGACCGTGGGGCTCATCTACACACTAGAACAGTACCTTAACAGGATACAGACTGTGGAGCTAATCCACATACTAAAACAGTGCCTTAAACTGATTTGCCTGGTCTGTACAGACCAGCTTAATGGATATTTATGTTAATATAAAGTTGATATTGAATTCGGGTGTGGACAACAAAGAGTACAGTCATCCATAAGTTCAGATAATTTGTCGATGTAAGAAAATGCTATCACAAAATAAAATGAAAAAGCTATACCTATTGGTATTGATTATTCCACTAATTAATTGCTTGATTGACAATCAAGGAATGTAAATTTAAAGCTATAGGTTCCAGCCTCCCTTACGTCAAGCAGATGAATTGCTACTGATTCCCATTTGGTTTGTCTGAAAGCATTCCCTTGTGCATCACATAAATCCTTGTTAGTTTTAACTCGATATTCTATCTAATATGCCGATGCTTTGTCTTCAATTGTATGCTGTCATAGAAAATATTGCTCCCGCATTTCTGTTAAATGACTAATGTAACAGTAATTAACAGTAGCAGCTCTGCTGCTTTGCTTATAAATTCTATTCTCAATTGCAACTCACCAACTCCCCACTAGATGGCAATGGCATCATGTAGAGCAAATCATAATAATAACATTAAACCTTATGTACATATATGGCTACAACAATCTATTTAGCTCACACATGTAGTGCTGACTGTACAGGTATAGTAATACTGCAGTGTACAGGTTTAATGACACTGTAGTACAGTACAGGTATAATAGCAGTATATTGTACATGTATAATGATACTGTTGTGGTACTTAAGTATAGGACTATAGTGTACATATAGTATAATGATACTATAGTGCTGTACAGCTATATTACTGTAGTGCATATTAATATAAGTTTATGGAAACTCAATTAGTGTACAATTGGAGGTGTGTATCAGCTAATTCACAGTAAATCTCCTGCTCATCCCATAAGATCTGTTTACGTTTTGTCCGCCGTTGTAAGCATGCGTTGCCACTACAAATTGAATGGGGTGGCATGCTATGGTGAAAGCACAGAATAGGAAAGTTTTCATATTTGACATGGGCAACCTATTTGTTATTCCGGAAACATCTGTGAATGCAATAATTATAACACAGAGGCCTTATGAAGTAGACAATATCATAAAACAAGTTTCAAATGATCAAATATGTATGAAACCTTCTGCTAAATAAACAGTTATACAGAATGCAACATTTCCTGGTCTTATTTCCCCAAATGTTGTGATTACCACAATCAATCATTGCTCATTTATTTTCATCTGAATGTCATATGAAACAGATTATCGGATAATTACTCATGGTCAGTATTAATTATAGCAATTAATGATTGAGTGGATACATCAGCTGTCCAGTTAATAGATGTGAATGAACAGCTGTTATTAATAAATTAATCACAGAAGACTAGACTAGCGAGTTGATGAGTAGACTGCAATCAGGACTAAGGGAATTTGGCCAGGAAAGTCTTGAGAAAAACCTGTGCTAGTCCGCAACTAAAGCTACTGATCGATCCGTATAGATATTTTCCATAAGCCCTCAGCTGTCTGTCTTCAGAGAAAAAGGAAGAACTTTCAAAGAGATAAAGTGATTAGGTTAACTTGCTTTTAAATTAAATTGTAATAGGTATAAGGGTTATATTAATACAGAGCAAAACTGATTTGAGGTTTGGGGTGGATAAAGACAAACTATATTTGTGGGGTGTTACTATACATTTGGCTGTAAATTCCCTGAAATTCTTTGGGCCAGATTTAACACAAAAGCAGTCGCTACAAGGTCCAATATCTACTGTACGTTGCATTTACTAAATGGTCGCAATGAGTCAAATCGCTATTAGGATGTAATTTGCGGTTAAGTCACTTTGCGACTTTCCTTTAGATGAATAGTTAAATCTGTTCATGCATATGTATAGATGGAGTGAACGTGCTAAAACAGGGTGGAGATTTTGTAAATTAGGTACAAATATTCCGTTTGATTTACTAAATCATGCCTTAATTGCGACTCTCCTCTTTGTGTGAGAATTTTATCTTAAGAACCAACAATTCCCACGATGAAATGCGATGCTAGTTGCTGTCCCAGTGATGCAAAACAAATAATCACAAATGTTGTAAAGTACCCCGGTTCATGTCAAGACCGCTTTATCTTCAGGAACACCTGTATCTATATATTTAAATTATATTTAAAATATATATTCTGTATAGCATACATATTATTTATTAGAACTTGAAATACAAATTATATGAAAGGACGCAGGATTTCTATTGACTAATTTGTCATCAGCTAGCAGTCAGCATAACATTTTTACATTTTTACATTTTAAGCATTTAGCAGACGCTCTTATCCAGAGCGACTTACAAGATGTGCATTAATACAAGGTGAGAACAATCAAAGTTAGCGTACAAGATCAGTGCAGTAAAACGGCAAAAGACATCATTGCAGGCATCTGCGTATCATACCTGTAACATTGGGAAAGAAAAGGTTAGTGGGTTTTTTTTTTTTTTTTTTTTTTTTTTCAAGTAAACAGATTGACTAGATGGACAGTGTTCAGTGGTAGTGGAGTCTGAAGAGGTGGGTTTTGAGTCTCTTGCGGAAGATTGGAAGTGATTCCGCAGTCCTGACCGATTGCGGGAGGTCGTTCCACCAACGAGGGACCAGGACAGAGAAGAGGCGAGACCGCGAGGAGTGGCTGCCAGGCGCCCGGAGGGATGGGGCAGTCAGTCTGCCAGCGGAGGCGGAGCGGAGGGGTCTGGACGGGGTGTAGGGCGTGATGAGTGACTGGAGGTACGGGGAGCAGTACCTCTGGCGCTTGAAAAGCCAGCACCAGTGACTTGAATCTGATGCGTGCTGTGATGGGGAGCCAATGCAGAGAGGAGAGTAGAGGGGTGACGTGGGTGAACTTCGGCTGGTTGAACACCAGGCGAGCAGCAGCGTTCTGGACTAGTTGCAGTGGCTTGATGGCACAGGCCGGAAGGCCTGCCAGCAAGGAATTGCAGTAGTCCAGACGTGAGATCACCAGGGCCTGGACCAGGAGTTGAGTGGCCTCTTGGGTGAGGAACGGTCTGATCCTCCGGATGTTGTGGAGGGAGAAATGGCAGGTCCGAGAGATCGCTGCAATGTGGCTCGAGAAGCACAGCTGGTTGTCCAGGGTTACCCCAAGACTCCTGGCAGACTGGGACGGAGACACTATGGAGCCTTCCACGGTAATTGACGCATCAATCATCGGGGAGCCCTTCGCTGGGAGGAAGAGCAGCTCTGTCTTCCCCAGGTTCAGCTTCAGGTGGTGGGTGGACATCCATGCGGAGATGTCAGCCAGGCATGCAGAGATCCGTGCCGGGACCTGGGTATCAGATGGAGGGAAGGAGAGAAACAGTTGAGTGTCATCAGCATAACAGTGATAGGAAAAACCATGAGCAGAAATAACAGAGCCAAGTGACTTGGTGTACAGAGAAAATAGGACAGGGCCTAGCACCGAGCCCTGCGGGACACCGGTAGAGAGGGTGCGGGGAGAGGAGAGGGATCCTCTCCAGGCCACCTGGCATAAAAATGCAATTTGAATTTGAACAATTATCTTATTGTGCGTATGCAGTCAGGAAGGTATAGAATGAATCATGAATATAATTTGACTTTCAGATAGTCTGTGGCCTTCTCCCATCACAAGTTTAGTCATTTATATATTTTATTCTTATTATAATATTTTTTCCTCGGTTGGACCACCGCCGGTGTCTTTTTCCCCACATTGTGTTGTAGGAAAGTTTTTCTTTTGGACGCCTAACGCTATGTCATATTTTCTTTACATCATCTACTGTTTGTTTTGTTATGCCTGATGAATTTATTTATTTTGTGATGTCACTCCAAATTTTTGTACCTCGTTGGCCAATACCTTTATTTCCTGATCTGTAATTTTAAGTTATTTTTCTCGTTGTTCCCTCACTACTTGTGCTGTGTATCCATTTCTTAACGTGATCTGGACATGTGAGTGTGCCGTATTGTTTTGGGCCATTTGTATGGGTGTATCCTTCCGTAAATTGCAAATGAGGGCATTTCATTTCTTTGTTGGCGTAATGAGAACCAGTCTTGGTAAATTAATCGCTAATGTGTCGCTATTTGCGAATGCAAGATAGTGACCGTTGTTGCGATGCAACTATCTTAGTGATGGTGTGGGCCTACGGCATCACTGAGTCAGAACCATTGCCAGTTTTCAATTGAATTCTCATAAACAATAAGGGTGTAATTCTGATTATGTATATGCCAAAATGTATAGATGTACTCTCAATTTTGGGGTATGAATTGATTTCTGTCATAAGCATTTATCTCAGCTGATCTGTTTTAATTGCAGACTCTCTGTGTTGCAATTAGTTTAATCACTAGCTCAGAATTCTGGGAATACATTTCTTAATTTATACCCTTCTCCTGGTTGGTGTCTTTTTACATCTTTCTCTGACTAGTTTTGAAAGCTCCTTGGTCTTCATGGTTAAATGTTTGCTTGAAATTCACCACCTGACAGAGGGACCTTCTAGAAATGGATGCATTAAATCTGAAATTGCACACAGACGCTGTTCCACTCGTGTGACTTGTCACAGTAATTATTTCCACCTGAATTAATTAGGTTTTCCATGAATACTTGCAATCATGCGGTCATGCCATCATGTGTCAGTCTTTAATTATTTCCTTTTTTGCAGTATGGAGTAGGTTGTGTATATCAGAAATGTGAATTATCATCTACAACTTTAATGACTGCAGCTCTGACACAACAAAATATGAAAAAACAGTCAAAGACCTGAGTGCTGTCCAAAACACTGCCCATATTTTATTGAAGATAAAAAATAAAGTAGGCTAAGGCTGCTAACTATGATGGTGCAGGCCTGATTGTGGAATGGAATGATGATCATCGGGAGCCAGTCTGGGTGTTTGTGGCAGTTAAAGTATCTGTAAGAAAAAAGTTGTGGAATCACGGAGAACAAGTTAGGCGAGAATTTACTTATAGGTGAAAGTAAAAAAACACATTCTCATGAATTAAGCAATACTCTTTTGCACGCTACGGAAATACCATAGAGCTCCACTTCCTCATTAGACAGATGACAGATGAGTGCCCTGACAGCAGGACCAGTATTCAGAAACATTGCATCAAATACAATTTATTTGTATAGCGCACACACCACAGAATGCCACAGAAATATTTTCAAATCCACTTCCTCAAAATGACCAAAATGGTTACTTGTAAATTTAAAATATTGAAGTCACAGCTTTTTCTTAATTCGTCGGTTTGCTGAGAATTTATTTTTATTTTTCTGGTTTCTTGTGACTCTCCCTGAGATATCTCTAAAGGGTGACGCTAAAAGGCTTTTTGCAAAGTCGCTACACAGTTTGATCCTCCTGCGGTTGAGTTTAATTTCTATAAACTGTTTAATAGTAATAAAAAAACAATTGTATATATATACAGTATCTATGGTTGCTTTGGCAATTTATGATTACTTGCATTTTGTTTTTATTAATTGATATTTTGCTGTATAAAGTGGATCTACATTTTATACATTTTACCATGTATTTTTGCATATATTTGGTTTTGTTTGTTTATATTTTTTATATACTTTTTTACTTTTTCTGTAGTTTATTGGATATAGTTGTTGGAAATGAGGCTTTGGCTATAAACACTTAATGCAATGCACCAGGTGCTTGTTTTTAACATTGTAACATTGCTTTTTGCTATGTCAATGACAAATAAACAAATGAATAAATAAATACATAAATAAATATACCATCAAGCAGTTTCATTATTTATGTCATTTTAATAATAGCAGGCAGGTATCAGGCTAGACTAATGACAGAGAACAGACTTTGGGAGAAAAATGTTATATGTTCAAGTTCAAAATAAAGAATTACCAAACAGCAATGTCTTGTAATGTACATTGGTCCAATTTCATTTACACAAATGGCTCCTTAACATTGGATTTCTCAATACCTATTAGAGGATGAGAGAGAGATATAATCACATATCGGATGTTTCAATTGCTAGTAGCTTCCCAGGACCCTGTGCTTCTCCCTGTACTTACTAACAAGTAATCATTTTAGAGTTGGCTATATAATGTCATAGTGATTATTGAGCTGTTTGGGGATCGTTTTTATCTGGATCAATCCTATTACTCAAGTAATTCAATATTTTGTAAAGAACATGGCAGAATACATTTTGTGATTTGTATTGAACTTATATATTTAAACTCTGCTCTGTGGTATCAGATTTGGGTTTTAGCTGGGGTGTAACATGTTAGTTCAAATAAAAGCAATTGATGAAAAGTGTTCCTGTCAAAAATGAATGCATTCTTTCTCTCACACTATGGCGTGTTTATCCCCCTGCTGCTCTTGGTCCAGCAAAATCTCTCTTCAGCCACTTCTATTAATCCCACTGTCTACACCTGCTCTACTGCTGCTGCAAATGTTACTGGCCCTACTGCTGCAGTTACTGCTCCTGCTTCTGCTCCTGTAACAGAGTTGTAAAAATGTATAAAAATAAATAGTAAATGACTTTCCCCAAAATGTAAACTGTTTTCATTGTGAATTTGCAAGTTTGTATGTGGTCTGCACATCTTTAGGTGTACCCCTCCCCCTTTCCAGCACATGCTGTACTGATTACATTGGAGGTGCGTGTTTGAAATTGTGCTCTTTGAATATTACGTTTTTCTTAATAAAATAATATGCTTGACATCCAAAATATAATTAAAATTCAAATACAATTTGCTCCTACATTTTTATTGAATGTTGTCCAAAGTTGCTAAAGAAAAAACAACAAAGTTAATCTCTACCATGAGTACCCCACTCAGCTCATTTCAGCTAGCTTTATTGCTAATTAAAATGCGGTCAATTTATAGATTAAATATTATTAGATTTTTCGGTATTTGAGAACTGCACAGACTGAAAGCATCTTCATATTTTAATGTATCATGACAGGTATGCTTTTCATTTCCATGATTTAACTTTGTAATGTTATATGAATGCATTTCCTGCCCACGCAATAATTGCTATTAGCCATTTGTCACAATGGGCGTGAACATGTGACTGTGAGGAAACAAAACAAAATGCGCCAATGAAAAGTCAAAATAGTTTATTTCCAGGAATTCTCTTCATGTCCAATTATTTGACGCTCTCCCTTTAAGGTTTCTCGTCTGTGGTTCAGCTGAATGTAATAACACTCTGTTCCAGTGGCGGGCCGTGCATTTCACACCTAGGCCTTCAGTAGTGCTCCGTCTGAATCAATCCACCCCTCAATAACTATTTTATGGCTATAAAAACCATCTTATTATGCAGAAATGCAGTATAAAGAGCCGTTGCATCGCAGATAGATAACTTGTGTAGCCAGAATAAATGCCTTTACTGAAGAAACAAACCCGGGGTGCACAAGTCTGGAACACTGGAACAGAGTGGAACTGAAATGCACGGATAATCTGTACGACAGAGTAATTGAACTCTTTTTGAGGAAAGAAAGGAGGATGGATTTTGTGTACAAATAATAAGGATTTTTGGTGAGTAAAATGTTGCTATTTTCCTAAATAATATTGCAGTTTTATGAGGTTATTATTGATGCTTTTTTATGTGTGTCGCAGCTGCAGTAGAAGGAGTAGAAAGTTCACCCACATCACCCCTCTACTCTCCTCTCTGAATTGGCTCCCCATCACAGCACGCATCAGATTCAAGTCACTGGTGCTTGCTTTTCAAGCGGCCAGAGGTACTGCTCCCCCATACCTCCAGTCACTCATCATGCCCTACACCCTGTCCAGACCCCTCCGCTCCGCCTCCGCTGGCAGACTGACTGCCCCATCCCTCCGGGCGCCTGGCAGCCGCTCCTCGCGGTCTCGCCTCTTCTCTCTCCTGGTCCCTCGTTGGTGGAACGACCTCCCGCAATCGGTCAGGACTGCGGAATCACTTCCAATCTTCCGCAAGAGACTCAAAACCCACCTCTTCAGACTCCACTACCACTGAACACTGTCCATCTAGTCAATCTGTCGTCACCACTGTTTACTTGTTCAAAAAAAACAAAAACAAAAAAACACCCACTAACCTCTTCTTTCCCAATGTTACAGGTATGATACGCAGACGCCTGCAATGATGTCTATTGCCGTTTTACTGCACTGATCTTGTACGCTAACTTTGATTGTTCTTACCTTGTATTAATGCACATCTTGTAAGTCGCTCTGGATAAGAGCGTCTGCTAAATGCTTAAAATGTAAAATGTAATGTAACCTGTTTGCCTGTGGAATGTTCCAAACAGGTGTTTTTTGAGCATTCCTCAACTTTCCCAGTCTTTTGTTGCCTCTGTCCCAATTGTTTTGAAATGTGTTGTTGGCATCACATTTAGAATAAGCATATATTTACAAAAATCAATTAAGTTAACATTAAATAACATTAAATATATTGTCTTTGTACTGTTTTCAATTGAAAATGTCAAAAAGGATTAGCAAATTATCACATTCTGTTTTATTTACGTTTTATACAACTTCCCAACTTCTTTGGAATTGGGGTTGTACTTGGTAGTGTAGCACATACCAGGTTAGCTTCACGCCAACAAACAGACCGCTCCTACGTTGCACTACATGAATGATGAAGTCTGAATCAAAACATGCTTTGTTGTAAAACATGCGTTGTTGTAAAGCATGCGTTCTTGTGAAACATGCGTTGTTATACTCATAGTTTCGTTCTACTCTACTTCATTCACTTACATTGGCTGAACTGTAGGGCAACCAGCAACGTACAGCACTAGGAATCTTAACAGCCACGTTCGATCTGCAACCGGCAATAGTATATCAGTATTGTGCATAAATGACTATTTGATGTTTAAACATTAAGAGTTTGTTTGCACTTACCCGCCTCGCTAAAACTACCTACGGTCCTACGTCACATAGATCGTTTGTGGTAACTACGTTTCTAAACGTGAATTTCGTTACTGAAAGCAGGAACTATGGGGTCGTGCTAAAACTACCTACAGTCCTACATGTCACACATAGTATCTATTACATTATAAACTAATATGCTGTGACTGTATGTTAGCTGAAGTGGCTGAAGTTAGCTGCACAATGTAGAGTTTTACTCAACTCTATTAAATGACAAATGCTCTAAGCATACAGTAGGATGTGTCAAGTTGGTTGCACAATGTTATCAGTGCGCATGTGGGCGTGTCCAGAAAGTCACAGGTGTGTATAAAACAGACACGCCTCTACTGCAGCTCTTACTGTAACTCTGAGACACAGACAGAGACGCTGCTGCATCGGAGTGATCTACACACACCTGCACTGATCTGCACACCTGTAGTGGGCTGCACACCTGCAAGAAACATGAGCAGTAAGTTTGTGTCTTATTTTTAGTTAGAACTGATTCTACAGTCTGCTTGATATCATAGCTGTGTGTGAAGTCAGCGGGGAAAGGAGGAACCTCCCAACATCCAAGCTCAATTTGGAACTAAATGCATTTTCTAGTCCTTTCTCTGACTGTTATTCATCATGGCCTGGTTTAGACGATTGCCAATGCTCTTCTGTGAGTATAATCTGTATTTAACACATACACCTGGTCAGGATCATACTTTATTTTAACATGTTCAAGATGGTTGTTTTACCATCTTAGCCTAGATTAAGATAAATATACATTTATTTACTGACACAAAAATCAACACCTAGCACTATATAAATATATCTAATTACATTAAAATGTAAGAACAGATTACAGTGTATTTTAGTGTATATTTTAAGAAAAAATGTCCCAAATAAATAGATAAAAACATAAATAAATACCCAACATATATTCAGAAATATTTGTAATGTATTTTGAAATAAAATATGCATGGATGTATTTTTATAAATATATTTTTATATATATTAAAATATATTTAATATAGAAATATATTTACTCAAGAGCAAATTATATTCTTATGTATATCACACTGTGGAAACACTGATGTATGTATGTACAGGTAACTGCCAAAATAAAGGAAACATCTACATATAGTATAGTGTCTTAATAGGGCTGCAACTTGACCATAGTATCCATCTGTGTGAACTTCTCAGTCAACTGTTCTTGATTAAACTGCCTGCTCATACCCAAGATTGATATTTGCAGTCAACTCATTCAGATTTGCTTGTCTGTTTTGCTTTGCATCTCAAACCAATGAACAGACATCAAGGTCAATGAGTCTATGCTTTCGACCACAGTTCCCCCTAGTTGACTCGAACTTTCATGCCAAAATAACCTTAAATATTGTTTCTCATGAAAAATCAGCAAGTTGAGCTGCCTTCATCACTGAAGCTCCCGCCAAACTTGCACCAACAATCACCCATCTTTCAGAGTCACTGTGATGTCATCTTCTAGCCATGCTAGAAGATAATCAAGATTATAATTTAAACACAAATATGACACAAAAATGTATGGATAACTGGAAAAATCATAAGCCTAGTTCATATATTATTGTCTCATCTAGTCAAATATTACCCTATAAAACATGAGAATTAAAGAAGGGCACTGATCATAAATCCTGTTTTTTTGTAGCTGTTGTCCGTGACCTGAGATTGGTGTTAGTGGGGCTGAGTGGAGTTGGCAAGAGTGCAGCAGGAAACACCATCCTGGGCAGAGAAGAGTTTTTCTCAGACATAAGCTCCTCTTCTGTGACCCTGACAAGCGAGGGAAGAGAAAGAGAAGTCTGTGGGAGAAGAGTCACTGTGGTGGACACTCCAGGTCTGTTCAACACTGATCTCTCAGGAGAGATACTGAGAGAGGAGATGGAGAGATCTGTGTCTCTTTGTGACCCTGGACCCCACGCTTTCCTCCTGGTCATACAGCTGGGACGGTTCACTGAACAGGAGAAGAAAGTGATGGAGACACTGCAGGAGCTCTTCTCTAAGAGAGTGAATCAGTACACTTTGGTCCTCTTCTCTTATGGAGAAAAACTGAAAAACACACCCATTGATCGGTTTATCAGTAAGGACACAAACCTGCAGCAGCTCCTAAAGAAGTGTGGGGGTCGTTACCATGTCTTTAACAATGAGGACATGGAGAATCGCTCTCAGGTCACTGAGCTGCTGCAGAAGATCAATAAGATGGTGGCAGCAAATGGAGGGAGCTACTACAATAATGAGAGGATTCCTACAGAGAATGACGGAGGACATTTTGACACCTACGATACTAGTAGCAGAGCTCGAGAAAAGGGGATAAAAAATGGAGATGCCAGAAAGAGAGCTGAGGGAAAGAAAATTGCCATTGGACTGGTAATAGGTGCAGCAACATTAGTAATAGTAGGAGCGTTATTAGGTTTAATTGCAGGTCCAACTGGAGCAGCGATAGGAGCAGGTGTAGGAGCAGCATTAGGAGCAGCATTAGGAGCAGGAGTGGGTTTAATAATAGTGTCTAAAGAGAGAAGAAGATTAGTGGCCTAGAGAGGAAGATGAGATACAGAGAAGAGAGAAGAGCTCAGAGAGATTTTGCTG
The DNA here is from genome assembly GCA_029706075.1 of Aldrovandia affinis. Classification (NCBI taxonomy): domain Eukaryota; kingdom Metazoa; phylum Chordata; class Actinopteri; order Notacanthiformes; family Halosauridae; genus Aldrovandia; species Aldrovandia affinis. The sequence continues at coordinate 71,916 of JAINUG010000544.1, forward strand.
GACCAAGAGCTGGTGCATTAACATTAGCAGCAGGGGGATAAACACGCCATAGTGTGTGAGAAAGAATGCATTCTTTTTGAACAGGAACACTTTTCATCAATTGCTTTTATTTGAACTAACATGTTACACCCCAGCTAAAACCCAAATCTGATACCAGAGAGCACCATTAACTCTTTAACTTTCATTTTAGCCACACAGTTTAAATATATAGGTTATATATAGGGTAATAGGTGCATGTCATTATTACAGGTTATGATGCAATACAGGGTGTAATGAGGGTTTTGAGGGGGGTGTTATTTATTGTGCTAAGCTGGACCTGTATGTCACATTTACATTGTAGGCATTTAGCAGACGCTCATGGTGCTTCATAGAGCCCACCAAGAAACATTTTGTTTTATGATTAGCAGATGTCCACATTCTTAAGTAAGTAAAGCAGACTATTTGTCTTGCCTCTGACAGAACTCCCTGTGGTCTAATTGAGATGTTGATCTGTTAGCTACAGTGATTGATTTGTTGCTAGCAAGTTACTTCATTGCTTTGTGCCTGGTATGTATTCCTCAATGAGCCACATCGCTAAAATGTGAAGACACTGTAGCATCCACTCCAGATAGTAGTAGCGTCAAATTAAATAAATCTTCTCATCTTAAAGTTTTTATTGACCAACACCAGTGAACGACAAGACAATCAAGGGCAGCAGTTTCTAACAATTATAAGTATTGCATTGGATTTCATCATTATTATTGAAAAATGGACATCCATTGGACAAATACAAACCCCTCCTTCTCCCTAACACACACACACATACACACACATATCTGTGTTGACAGGTTTTATAATGTTGTTGTATCTGTTTTGTAAAATGCTATTGCTAATCTGTGTTAACCTATTGTTAACTGTAAAGGTGACAGGTTTTATAATGTTGTTGTATCTGTTTTAGAAAATTGTATCTGTGTTCCTGTAAAACTAACTTTTATACCTGTTTTATTGTTTTAGCTCTGATGGATTTGCTACATTAGCTAAACTGAGTATGACAATAAATAATTTCAATAATGATTAGCCATGTAATCATTATGAATATTTACTCACCTCACAATTATAATATGATCCTTGCAGCTGAGTAGAAAATGTTGAGTCCTCAGAGAAGGAGCAATCAGGAGCAGGGACAAGGAGCATTAACAGTGTATAACAAATCATGTGTAACTCAAAAAAATGGCTATACATTCCCCGAAGCAGATTTTCTGCTGACACTAGCCAATCATGCACACATTATATTAAAACTAGTGTGCTCCTGATATTTATTTGTTTTAGTTTGAATATTGCAGTCTCTGTAGGACATTTTGGCTAAACAGTTGTATATGATATGCACCACGAATAATGTAATACTAGCCATACTTAAAAATAGCCTCATATGCATTAAAACAAATGCGCAAAAATGAGCATTTCTGTAACTCACCCATTTAAGGGGAGGTGAGCTAGGTAAATATTGTATTTTTTTTTACCATCAGGGGAGGTGAGCTAGGTAAATAGGGTCATTGTTTTCCTTTAAAGATATCACCATAAAACTTTGCCAGTTGAATATACTCACTTAATGCAATATGTTTTCCATTACACAAAAATAAAAAGCTGATTAGCATATTATATGCAAATTAGGTCCGATCTCATTAAATATGCATACAACTTAATCTTGATTATAAAAAAAGCTATATTCAAAATCTTTTTTACATTTTGACAACATACTAAAGGGCAAACTTTTTACAGAGCAGTTTTTGGATATATGCATGTTTTATTTTACAGTAAAAAATGCCCTGCTAAATGCATCCACATTTTTTATGCACATTTTTATACGATTTTAGCAAAAATGTACCGAGTGGAGCAAAGTTAGCATTATAGCCTGCCGTGTCAGGCCTTAACCGCTTATAAAGGTACTTACTCCACCTCAGTAGATACTTAATGTTATAATTCTACTGGATGTAAGAGCTGTATGACCCCCCAAAGCCATGATAAACCTGCCCCAAAGTGTCTTAAGTCTTTCCTCATAACTTTTACATGTCATGCCTGGAACCAATTTAGTTGCCCTTCTTTGTACCTTTTCAAGAGCTTCTATATATTTATTATGGTATGGTGCCAAGAGCCACACACAATACTTACTCTAAATGTGGTCTGACAAAGGCATTATATAACATCAATATAATCTCCTTTGATTTATACTCAATACCTTTTGCCATATATCCCAGCATCCTGTTGGCCTTCTTCACTGCTACAGCAGGAGATGTCTAGATCCTGATAGACTATGATCAACTACTACTCCCAAGTCTTTTTCAAATGTAACACATTCTAATTGTACTCCTCCAAATAAAATAATCATGTCTTATTTTTTTTTATTTGCCAAGTACATAACTTTACCTTTATCTACATTAAATGCAATGTTGCAGGTTTCTGCCCACTTCTCGGAGGTGATAATGCAGTTATCCTGAGGAACCCAGACTGATTTAAACCCACCCTACCCCTGGTGGGATAAAGCCAAGTGTCCCACTGCTGCAGACTCCCAGTCATAATGAGCTGATGAGCAGAACCAGGCTTGCACCTGTCATTTCATTGGCTATAGGACCCAGCTGTCAATCATGAGGAGAGCCTTTACTGACTGCCCCATAAAAATAATTTTTATTTTTATTTTTAATGTTTTCTTGTGCTTCTGTTATCTGTTAAGACTCGGGTGTTGTTAAAGGTATGGGACACAGAGGTCGACCTGTTTGGCTGTGTGTGTGGCAGTATCTGTAAGAAAAAACTTGTGGAATCATGGAGAACAGGTTAGGGGAGAGTTTTTTTGTAGGTGAAAATACAGAAGACATTCTCATGAATTAAGCAATACTTTTTGCACGCTAGGGAAATACCACAGAACTCCTTGCAATCCACTTCCTCATTAGACAGATGGCAGGTGAGTGCCCTGTTTTGATCTGGTAAAATAGTAGCACCAGTATTCACAGCAGCATAGCATCAAATCAAATGTATTTGTATAGTGCATTTCACAAAACATTTGCCACAATATGCTTTACAGCAGACCATGGCCTAAACCCTAACAAAGGCAATCCTAGGCAACAGTGGCAGGGAAAAACTGTGGATGGAACAAATAGGAATAAACCGTCGCAAGAACCAGACTCAGGAAGGGGAACCTCATCGACCTCATCTGGCTGGCTCAGCGTCTAAGTTTGTAATGACCAACAAAGTTCATTGAGCCAACATGCAAATATGAAATATTAGAATAGTCATTTATTCATGATATCATCAATGCAATTTTATTATAATTATATATATATATTTCTTTTTTTTACAATATCATCATATGGGCACCTGGAGAACCTGGGCAGATATGGGGACATACCCAGGATTGAGGCCTTGTTCCCTGGGTACACCATCCAGACGAGGCTCCAGGAACAGAGCTATCTAGCATCAAGACCTTATCCCCAGGTACACTATCCAGACAAACCCCTGGCCCCTGGAGCCTCTGGTGGCATAGGTCACGTGAAAAAATCCTCTGGACATTATCAGACAAGATTTATAAAGCCTGTTTGGTCATGGTGAACGAGCGTAGTCATAACATTTTCAAAGCTGTTTGGTAGTACATTTTCATATAATTGTGCATCAGGGAAATAGGTTGGTAGCTTGCACAGTTTGCAGGGGTCTTTATTTATTTATTTTGAATACAGAGATTATTGCTAAATTTATGGCATGATGTAAAGACCCGTGTGCAAGCACCTTGTTGGATAACTTAACTATCAAATTTGCAGAATATACGGCTATAGTTGGACAAATACATGATACCAAGACAAATTACTGAGCAAGAACAGGCCAGTTTAGAGAGTGGTGCATGACTAAGTAATTATTCAAATTATTACAAATAATAATAATAATTTCTTCTTTTGAATACCAAAAAGTATTATCAGGACAGGACTATTATCTGTATCAAAATTATATAGTCTATAATTAAATAAAGAGGGGATGTAGAAGGCCTGAACAGAAATGGAAATACCCCCTGGCTAAATGATCAAAATGGAAAGCCTGAAGCCTTTTGAAAGATCACCTGTTCAATTTCAACACTGCAGTTACAGATGCAAGAACTAAGTACTTTTCGAATGTAATCTGAAAATTCACAAGGGTACTATTCAACACTATTGATTGTATCCATCATCAATAGGTAAGCATGATTCTTCACCTGCACTATTTGAAACATTATTTTGTCATTCTTTATATGCAAGATTGCTAATATACATTTACATTTTACATTTTAAGCATTTAGCAGACGCTCTTATCCAGAGCGACTTACAAGATGTGCATTAATACAAGGTAAGAACAATCATAGTTAGCGCACAAGATCAGTGCAGTAATACAGCAATTGACATCATTGCAGGCGTCTGCGTATCATACCTGTAACACTGGGAAAGAAAAGGTGTTTATTTATTTATTTATATAGTGTAGAACAAGTAAACAGTGGTGACGACAGATTGACTAGATGGACAGTGTTCAGTGGTAGTGGAGTCTGAAGAGGTGGGTTTTGAGCCTCTTGCGGAAGATTGGAAGTGATTCCGCATGTCCTGACCGATTGCGGGAGGTCGTTCCACCAGCGAGGGACCAGGACAAAGAACAGGCGAGACCGCGAGGAGCGGCTGCCAGGCGCCCAGAGGGATGGGGCAGTCAGTTTGCCAGAGGAGGCGGAGCGGAGGGGTCTGGGCGGGTTGTAGGGAGTGATGAGTGACTGGAGGTATGGGGGAGCAGTACCTCTGGCCGCTTGAAAAGCAAGCACCAGTGACTTGAATCTGATGCGTGCTGCGATGGGGAGCCAGTGCAGAGAGGAGAGTAGAGGGGTGACGTGGGTGAACTTCGGCTTTTTGAACACCAGGCGAGCGGCAGCGTTCTGGACTAGTTGCAGTGGCTTGATGGCACAAGCCGTAAGGCCTGCCAGCAAGGAATTAAAGTAGTCCAGACGTGAGATCACCAGGCCCTGGACCAGGATTTGAGAGGCCTCTTGGGTGAGGAATGGTTGGATCCTCCGGATGTTGTGGAGGGAGAAACGGCAGGTCTGAGTGACCGCTGCAATATGGCTCGAGAAGCACAGCTGGTTGTCCAGGGTCACTCCAAGGCTCCTGGCAGACTGAGACGGAGACACTATGGAGCCTTCCACGGTGATTGACGCATCAATCGTCGGGGAGCCCTTCGCAGGGAAGAAGAGCAGCTCTGTCTTCCCCAGGTTCAGCTTCAGGTGGTGGGTGGACATCCATGCGGAGATGTCAGCCAGGCATGCAGAGATCCGTGCCGGGACCTGGGTATCAGATGGAGGGAAGGAGAGAAAGAGTTGAGTGTCATCAGCATAACAGTGATAGGAAAAGCCATGAGCAGAAATAACAGAGCCAAGTGACTTGGTATACAGAGAGAATAGGACGGGGCCTAGCACCGAGCCCTGCGGGACTCCGGTAGAGAGGCTGTGGGGAGAGGAGAGGGATCCTCTCCAGGCCACCTGGTAGGACCGGTCAGCCAGGTAGGACTCAAACCATGTCAACGCAGATCCAGAGATTCCCATCTCGACGAGAGATGAGAGCAGGATCCGGTGGTCCACGGTGTCGAATGCCGCCGACAGGTCGAGGAGGAGGAGGACGGAGCTAAGGGATTGGGACTTAGCCCCGTGAAGAGCCTCAGTGACCGCAAGGAGAACAGTCTCTGTGGAGTGGCCTGCTCTGAACCCATATTGGTTGGGATCAAGCAGGTCGTTCTGTAAGAGATGAGCAGACAGTTGATTATAGACAGCCTGCTCTAGTGTTTTGGAAAGGAATGGGAGAAGAGAGACAGGTCGGTAGTTAGAGATGACAGCAGGATTCAGAGAGGGTTTTTTGAGGAGGGGGACAACATGAGCGCATTTGAGGGAGGAGGGGACAGAGCCAGAGGAAAGAGAGGAGTTAATGACATTGGAGACAAAGGGGAGGATGTCCATAGAAATGGACTGGAAGAGGGGGGAAGGAATGGGATCAAGAGGGCAGGTGGTGGGACGGTGGGAGAGAACGAGTTGAAGGATGTCTGAGTCAGGAAGGGGTGAGAAGGAGGACAGAGGGGTGGGAGGTTTAGGTAGCGAGATGGGTGAGGGAGAGGTTGGGGGGAAGGAGTTGCGAATGACATCGACCTTCTCGTGAAAAAAGGATGAGAAGTCATCAGCGGTTAGAGAGGAGGGGAGTGGGGGAGGAGGGGTGAGGAGAGAGGAAAATTTAGAATAGAGTTTACGTGGGTTGGAAACAGAAGATTGAATCTTAAAAAGGAAAAATGCACTTAGCAGAGGAGAGGTTAGAGGAAAAGGAAGCCAGGAGAGTGTGGAAATCAGACAGAGCTACAGTGGATTTGGATTTTCTCCATTTCCCCTCCTCCACATGTAGTTAGATGCTGTGTTGAGTAATTTTGGGTCCATATGAACAGAATATATCATGGAGATAGTGGCTCACATGAATTCATCCCATATTAGTATTGATATGCTCAGATACCAGCTTGGGACAAAGAATTCAGACTTCTGGGCGGTATTCACAAAGCATTTTAAGGGTAAAAGTTGGTCCTAACTCGGCAATTAAGGAGCAACTCCGAAAAATAATGGGCATGTCACTAATAAATTTAGGACTCCTAAATTTTTGGGATAAGAGTATTTCACAAAGGGTTTGAGAGCTAAAAACAGCTCCTAAGTCCAGGAGAAGTTAGAAGCAGTCAAGAGGACTTCTAAGTCGCTAAAGACCTACTCACAGCGATCCGAAAATCTGCTGCTGCCGGCAATCGTTGTCGATATTGAATGATACAGAGCTCATAAAAAGGTACCGCCTCAATCGCGAGGGTATTATATATATAATATTATATATATAATATATAGATACCCGCTGATTGTTTACGAGATGCAGACATGTAACCAATTGACTAGTCAGTATTCTTGGTTTCATGTTAAATCAGTGACACGTAGCCTACATTTGTATTTTCAGCAAAAAAAATTCTAACGGAGGCCAAAGGCGCGTTTCCACCAAAAATTACCAGGAACTATTCTCAAGGAATTGAATGAATGATAATTTCAGTTTTTCAATGTAAGATTCAGTACGCCTTAGGCGATTTAACTAGGATGGTCTTATGCCTGAATTAATGTAATAAAAAATTCAAAGATCGCTAATGTTTAAATTTAATTTAATTTAATTTAATTTGGTGTCCAAGTCTGGACTGCTGCTGCTGTTATTGCATCTCCAGTGGCAAGTCATACACAGAATTATAGCAGTAAATCATTTTCAAAATCAACACAGCTCAAGCTGCTCCATATCTGTTCTGCAGAAGAGTTTAAACAGGACAGGACAGCATGTTTTCTTTTATGTTTCAATAGCTGAATATGCCAATATAAATGAAACCGGAGCTTGTTTTCCCTTTACTGCTGGGTGTGGATGGTGTGTTTCTGATGCTGAATATTTGTGTCCTGCCTTCATGTTGAAGTTAAATTGATGGTAAAAGGTGTTGTCACACACAGTACGACACAACCAGGATTGGAACAGAACAGCAGGACACAGGTATTGGATTTTTCGGTCTGCAGACCAGAGTTTTTATTCTTTATTTCTACCACAGGGAGAGAGAAGGAGAGAGAGAGAGAGAGAGAGAGAAATTACGCATGATACAAATTAACAAAATAATCTTTGGCTGTCCCCCTCACGGGATCTGGCTAAAAACAATAAATCAAAGTAACAAACTAAATAATAAGCACTATAACAAACACAACACTACACTACAGTACACCGTTTTCAATTCCGCTTTTTGCTCACGGTCTCAGGGTTCTCTCTCACGAGGCATTCAACTCCAGTGTTTCACCTACTAAGAAAGCAGAGCAGTTTTAAGTACATAGGTACAATTAGATAAGGCTGCACAGCTGCCCTGCCAGTAGGCATGGCTGTTAATCAAACTGATCCCCCTGCCTAGACAATGCCTTCCACAGTTGTTCAATAAACTTTCTTTTCAAAATTCTCCTCTCCTCTCTTTTTCCACTTTGTCTCCTCTCTCTCCTCTTGTTGGCAATGCTTTCACCACTCTCTCTCTCTCTCTCTGCTACTGAACCTACAGCTACTTCAATGCTGTGAATTTTCCTTGTGAGCCTGGACCTTTCCTTATTTTAGCTCTCCATTTGAGAGCCATCCTCTTTATCCCCCCTTCTCCAGCTCTTTCATTTTCTCTAGACATCCTTTTCTTCTTCTCTTTGGTTTCTTCTTCAGCATTCCTGTCCATCTCATTTGTGTAGCAGCCTCCTCCATTCTCCTCCACCATCTTATCAATCTTCTGCAGCAGCTCAGGGACCTGAGAGTGATTCTCCATGTCCTCATTGTTAAAGACATGGTAACGACCCCTACACTTCTGTAGGAGCTGCTGCAGGTTTGTGTCATTACTGATAAACTTTTCAATGGTCGTATTTCTCAGTTTGTCTCCATAAGAGAAGAGCACCACAGTGTACTGATCCACTCTCTCAGAGAAGAGCTCCTGCAGTGTCTCCATCACTCTCTTCTCTTGTTCAGTGAATCGTCCCAGCTGTATGACCAGGAGGAACGCGTGGGGTCCAAGCCCACACAGAGACACACATCTCTCCATCTCTTCTCTCAGTCTCTCTCCTGACAGATCAGTGTTGAAAAGGCCTGGAGTGTCCACCACAGTGATTCTTCTCCCACACACTTCTCTTTCTCTTCCCTCACTCTTCAGGGTTACAGATGAGGCACTGATCTCTGATTTAAACTCTTCTAGGCCCAGGATGGTGTTTCCTGCTGCACTCTTCCCAACTCCACTCAGCCCCACTAATGCCAATTTCAGGTCTTCAGCTACAGAGGGAAAGACAGAAGTGCTTAAAAAGCCTCCTTCGTTATCTGCCACCATCTTATCAATCTTCTGCAGTAGCCATTGACATGTATGACTAAGCCTTATGTTGTTAATGATGTGGTTTACAAAATATGTTGATTACAAATATCACCTATCAAATACTAGATAAGGACAAAAATATCACCCAAAGAATTATTGGTTGAGGTTAAGAACATCCCCAAATACAGTCTCACACTAATGAGTCATAATGTGAGGATAATAGACACATTCTGCATAGAGTCTCAAATCAAATCAAATCAAGTTTATTTGTATAGCGCTTTTCACAACAGAATTGTCACAAAAGGATAACAGAGGGGAACAGTCTAGTATTGTAACGGCAACAGTGGAGAAAAACTCCTAGGTAGGGAGAAACCTTGGGAGGAACCAGACTAAAAAGGGGGGGAGCCCATCCTCTTCTGGCCGGCACAGTCTCACACTAATGAGTCCCAATGTGAGGATAATAGATACAGTCTGTATTGTCTCACACTAATGAGTCCCAATGTGAGGATAATAGACACAGTCGGCAGTCTCACACTAATGAGTCCCAATGTGAGGATAATAGATACAGTCTGTATTGTCTCACACTAAGGAGTCCCAATGTGAGGATAATAGACACATTCTGCATAGAGTCTCACACTAGTGAGTCCCAATGTGAGGATAATAGACACAGTCGGCAGTCTCACACTAATGAGTCCCATTTGACCTCTCCAGCTACAGCCGAAACCCTGAAGAACCTGATAATTCCTCCAAATTCATAGTTTTAATCATTATAAAAATATGATCATAAACTTTGTGTTGTCATTCTCAAAGATTACACACAGTAACTAAGCTAAGCAACAGACCATAAATAAATGTTTGACCACACTGCAGGCCAGGCAGTTTCTGCTCACAGTTTGCAGAAGCTCTTGATGACGATGTGCTGTGAACTGCTCAGCTAACAAGTCAAATCTATCCTTCAAATCTCACATCAAGAAAGTAGGCCACAAGGTTAAGTTCAGTCTATCTAACTATAGGTTCATCAGAAATTCCATGACCATCGATGCCGCCAAACTGTACTTCAACGCAATGATAGTCTCCCATCTCACATACTGCTTAACTAGTGTAGCACAGGCCAACAAAACATCACTCAAGCCACTAGAAACACTGTACAAACAGAGCCTTAAAGTCCTGGACCGGAAACCAAACTCACATCACCACTGTCTCATTTTACAGAAGTACAAACTTCTGAGCTGGGAAAATTTAATCCTTTTCAAAAACCTCTGCCTCCTCTACAAAATCCTACATAATACTGCACCCCCTCCGCTTCATACATACATCACACAGAGATCAAGCACCAGCCGTACAACCAGAGCCTCCACCCGAGGAGACTGCATTGTCCCATACAGAGTCAGTGCATTTAGCCGCTCAGCATTTTCAGTTAAAGCATCACAGGATTGGAACTCAATACCCACACAGATCAGGGATCTCAATACTTACCATACCTTCACTGCACACCTGAAATCATGGCTCATTAACAGTAATCAACCATGCACACATTAATACAGTAGATGCTCCTATTGCCATCAAGCCAACAACTGTTCTTTCCCAATTGTTTGTCCTGTCATGTCCTTTCATGTTTCTCTCCTGTATAGTGCATGTGTATGTCATGTCCTGTCATGAGTATGTTTCTTTCCTGTATAGTGCATGTGTATATTTTGGTATTTTAACAGTATGTTAATATGTGTTCCATGTGCCTTGATGTCTTATGTCTGTCATATAGCTTGTTTTTATTGCATTTTTATTGTATTGTATTTGACATTTCAGGTTGCCTTTTTAACATCCGGCCAGGGACTCCAGATGAAAACTAGCCTCTTGGCTAAATCTGGCTCATTTACAATGTATTGTTTTTAACATTCAGTGTCTATTAATGTGCATTGTCCCTGACAAATAAACTAATAAAATAAAATAAAAAATAAAAAGTGGGTATTTGCCTTAGCTAGCTAACTTCTACCTATCTACTAGCAAGCTAAATACCTTGCTACAGTCAAACTTCTGAATTAAGTTTAACACAATCAGACTTTATAAATCGCTCTGGATAAGAGCGTCTGCTAAATGCTTAAAATGTAAAATGTTATATAGCTTTCCTGCTGTTAACGTCACAGAGTCCTAGCTCTCAAAGCCATACAAATACCTTTATATTAAAAACCATATTGACATACTGACCTAGCTAAAAAAATCTTCAAACAGCTAGCTGCTTGGTAGCTTGCTAGCGAATGTCAGTTGGTTTAGCAAGAAAGCTCACTAACAAATGGACTCACTATCAAACTAATGGCTTGTAACTACCTAACAGTTGTGCTATGTAATTAAGGTTGTTCATCAAGATGGCTTAGTTTGGCAATTCATGAAAATTAAGAGATTGATTAGAAAAATGTAAATGTAAAAAGAGTGAATATATGCCAAACTATGGTTATGTTGGTTATACATATCTCAAGTACTCAAAAAAGTGTTTTTAAAGTAAAATTTGGTGCTACAGGGCATGTGATTGGGCATGTGGGCATGTAATGTGATTTCATTTTATTTATGTCTTTTAAGAATTTCTTCATCCACTTCATCAGCTAATTTCTTCTTAGTTTTAATTTGAGTTTTTCTTATATATGGAATTTATATTGAACAGTTGATATTATCCAGTGGTATTGCTCAGTAATATATAATTATATTACCCAGGTTACCCAGGCATTGTATTAGCAGCCAGGATGTTTTAAAAAAATAGAATTCAGAAGCCGTTTTTCTCTGTCTATCTCTCTCTCTCTCTCTCTCTCTCTATATATATATATATATATTTGGCAGCCCAAGGGGCTGCACCAGAAAATGGCTGCCTGGCCTCCAACACATGGCAGCCCAAAAACACTAGATTTCCCAGCAGGCCACAGTAACACCTGTACGAAGTCAGGCAATGGGGACTAACGGCCAGCTGAAAACCATTTCAAGGCCTATTTAAAGGGCTGATTCCCACTACACTGGGAGAGGAGTAGGAACGTGAGTAGAAAGGAGTTGCTGAGTGCTGTGTGTTTAAGAGAGAGAAACCTGTGAAGTCGTTGACCAGCCAGGATTTGAAAAGGAGTGTTGGAGTGTGTTTGTTTGTTTGAAATTGGATTGCTTTGGGATTTTGACTACGGACTGGATTGTGGACTTGGACCTGGATTTTGGATTGGATTTGGACATTGACGACGAGAAAAGGATTTGTGGACTTTGTGTTTGTATTCCCCTGAAGACCCCACCCTTTGTTTTGTGTTTGTCAGTAGTAGGTTAATAAATTATCGTTTTGTTTATATTACTGCCTCCTCTGGGTTCTTGAACTTGCCTACGCCCTCTGCAAGGTCCGTGAGTGTCGCCCAACCCCTGGGGACACCACATATGGTGGAGAATGCGGGCAGAGGGCATCACTGATAGGCAAGAGGAGGTAGTGCAGCAGGATTTGTTTTGGGGATATGCGCCACCTGCTGGCAGTGGGGCAACTGCTGGAGGAGCACAGCAACTCCCTGAGAGTGCTGGGAATCATGGCTGGGGAGCTGCAAAAGGACAAAGCATCCCTTGGCAATGAGGTGAGGCGGGTAGAGGCCCACAACCTGGTGCTTGAAGAGCAGGTGAGAAACCTAACCCAGATGCTTGAGAATGAGCAGCGACAGTGTCTGGACATCCAGGAGTCCCAGGACCAGGCCACAGATGAATATGCCAGGGCCTTGGGGGATGCACAGATCAGGCTCCTCCAGAAGGAGGCGGAGCTCAGGAGAGAAGCGGAGAACCATGCGTCTGAGGCGGAGCAACTCCGGAGCCAAGCGGAGCAGGAGAGCGAGGGAAGGCGGGAGCTGGAGACTCAGCTGCAAGAGGTGAGGCCCCAACTACAAGAACAAGCAAGGCAGCGTGAAGAGCTTCCTCTACTGCGAGAGGAAGTACATGACTTAAGGGAGAGACTGGACCAAAAAGAAGCCCAGCAGTGGGCCATAGAGAAATCCTTTTGTGAGGTTTTAAAAATCCAAACGGAGACTCTGCTGGACCTACAAGACCGACTGGAAGGGGTGAGTGCGGAGCTGGAATGTGCGAAGTGTTTTCCTGTCACTAAAGATTCTAGTACCCAGGTGGAGATCTTGCAACCAGTGGAGCTGACCGTAGACAATGACCAGACGGAGTCAGAGTGGGATCGATGGTCCTCAGTCCCCCTCAGCCTGCCGGACCTTGGAGGGGAACTGGAGGAGCAGTTTGCGGAGGAGGAGCTATGGTGGGACCATAGCGTGGAGGAAAGCCTCTTGGGGATGGCTGAGGTCAGGTGGGACACCCAACCCTCTCCTGAAGTGGTGAGTCCATCTGTTCAGCTGAAATTAAAAAGACAGAGAAGAATGGAACGCAGAAATTCTTGTCAGAAGAAAAACGGGAAACGGAACAGGCAGATGAAGGAAAATGTGGAAAATAAATCCAGGAATAAAATTGACTCTGTGTTGAGAAACATGTTTTCACGGGATGCTGAACTTGAACCCTTGGAAGCAAAAGGGACGTGGAAGAAAAGGCTAAAGCGAGGACACTGCATTCCGAAACGGCACAAAGTGTACTGGGGGAGCCATGGAGGGCTGGTGAAGACCAGAGCAGGAGCGGTGACCGCTCCGTCCTTGGACCCCAGAGCCAGTACCGACCTATGGCCAGTTCGTGGCAAACAAGGTGAGCAACTTGCGTCACTCACTAATGTCTGCCAGATACTGTTTCAGGTGATGAATGGAGAGGGAATCTGGACATTTGACCCTGGCGGAAAACTGCCTGAGTGGACCGGGAGAGGGGGACCCTCCTGGTGGCCGCTGGACATAGGCCGCTCAGCCCTCCCGAGGTCAGAGCTGAGGAGGAGGGTGTGTGGCAGCCCAAGGGGCTGCACCAGAAAATGGCTGCCTGGCCTCCAACACATGGCAGCCCAAAAACATGAGATTTCCCAGCAGGCCACAGTAACACCTGAACGAAGTCAGGCAATGGGGACTAACGGCCAGCTGAAAACCATTTCAAGGCCTATTTAAAGGGCTGATTCCCACTACACTGGGAGAGGAGTAGGAACGTGAGTAGAAAGGAGTTGCTGAGTGCTGTGTGTTTAAGAGAGAGAAACCTGTGAAGTCGTTGACCAGCCAGGATTTGAAAAGGAGTGTTGGAGTGTGTTTGTTTGTTTGAAATTGGATTGCTTTGGGATTTTGACTACGGACTGGATTGTGGACTTGGACCTGGATTTTGGATTGGATTTGGACATTGACAACGAGAAAAGGATTTGTGGACTTTGTGTTTGTATTCCCCTGAAGACCCCACCCTTTGTTTTGTGTTTGTCAGTAGTAGGTTAATAAATTATCGTTTTGTTTATATTACTGCCTCCTCTGGGTTCTTGAACTTGCCTACGCCCTCTGCAAGGTCCGTGAGTGTCGCCCAACCCCTGGGTACACCACAATATATATATATATTGTGGCATCACAGGGGGACGTGTGGTGGAGGAGTGCTGCATTCCCCTGCTGATCGGCGGCCACTTCACAAAATGGCCGCCGTTGTACACACTACAAGCCCCACAATGCAACACGACTCCAGGTGTAGGTGTTTGGGCCACCTAATCAAGGCCAGTATAGAAGGCCCACACGCAGGACAAAGGAGAGAGAGTGGGGAGCCGAGCACATGGCTGGAAGGAGCTGGAAGGAACTGGAAGGAACAAACAAACCCAGGAAAGTAACCTTCTGATTTGAGAACTGTTTAGTGGAAGAAGACTTTTGCGTTAAGACCATTTTTGAAGGTTTGATTTCTGGAAGAACCCTTTTTCCTCTTGGAATATTTAAGTTGGATTTTGAATTGTTGTTTGGAGGAAGAGTACCCATTCATGCCCTGCGGAGAAATAAACCTGGACTTTAAGTTTGAACCGTCTGTGTTTTGCCTGTTTTTTAGTGTTGTTGCACTGCCCCACACCGACCTGCCCTGGTAAAACCTCTCATGATGTCACAATATATATATATATATATATATATATATATATATATATATATGTATATATATCAGAAAATCTCTTTTATTATATACTCGTTTTGTAATAATATATCTAGCTAGCTAACGCTATTTTATACTCGTTTTGTACTCGTTTTGTAATAATTTATCTAGCTAGCTAGCGCTTCAGATTGAGTTGCTGGTTGGTTGCAAATTGAACTGCCTGCTGCTATTTTTTTAATTTTTATTAGTGCTATCGGAAAGCTCGCTAGCTTAGCTAGGCTTGTCTTTAGCCTGGAGGCTAGGCTAGCACTACTGGAGCCACTTGTGACTATACATACTAACAATTGGTGACAATGCCGTCCCCCCTCACATGCGATCGCTGTATTAATCTGACCCAGACAATATCCGAGCTTGAGGGGAGGATTTCGATCCTACGTCAAATCAAATCAGACGAAGAATGGCTGGATACGCTAGCTGCAACAGCTAACCTACATCAGGCTAATTCAGCAGCTGAAGCCACGGTAGAATGGGACGGGATTGCCAAAATAGACAGTCGGGAATCTTTGGTATTTACTGTACCACCTGGACTATACAAAGATAATCCCTGGCATTATTCTGGGGAGACCCGGACCTGCTCTGCTCGGATTACGTATGCTAACCCGACTTGGATACAACCACCCAAAACCAAGCTAGCTCGGAGAAACAGAAGTAACGCTGATGTGGCGTTAGAGCTATCGAATAGGTTCACAGCACTGGATACCGCTACTCCAGCCAACCCATCAGAGGTAAACAGACTTCGTCTGGGAAACAAGTCCTCTCGCCGCAAGCTAGTGGAAGATGCCGTGAACAACCATAAGACGAGTAATAGAGATTTAATTTCGGATCTATCAGAAATCCCCACTGCTGCCCCTGACGTTGCTACCGCCGCTGCCGCCGCCGCCGCTGCCGCCGCCGCCGCTGCCGCCGCTTGTCTACCCACCGAACAGGGTGCGGCTCCATCAGAAATCCCCACTGCCGCGCCTTGCGCACCTGCCGCATCTGCCGCCCCTGCCGCTTATGTTCCCACCGAGCAGAGTGCGGCTGTTGGAGCTGATGAACGGGAGACTTTGGAGGAAGCCCACTCCCCTGCTGTATATGGCACCCTTATTATTGGTGATTCTATCATGCGCCATGTGTCTGTGAAAAACTGTGAGACCAGATGCCATCCGGGCACAAAAGTGGCAGACTTGGATTATATGATACAGCACATGATGCCAAATCTCCCCCATCTTGAGACTCTTGTGGTACACGTTGGAGCAAACGATGTGAAAGCTGGAAAATCTGAACTGCTGAAGAGTGACTACAGCGTCTTCCTTGACACCCTTGCGTGGCTCTCCCCAGGGGAGTTTGGTAAGAGCTTTATCGTTTCTGGGCCACTGCCCTGTATGAATCGAGGGGACATGAAATATAGTCGCCTCCGCCAACTACACCTTTGGCTGAAAGGCTACTGTTTATACTGGAACATTCCCTACATTGACAATTTCTTATTATTCAGTGACAGGAATGAACTATTCAGTAGGGATGGGATTCATCTGAACAGGGATGGAGCCAGGCTGCTCTCATTGAATATACTGTATACACTGAAATCAAGGTGGGAACCAGCCACCTCTGTGCTTACAAAGTGATGTGATGCAAACCCAAGCCTCCCAGTCGACCAGACTTTAGAACCCATCCAAATCTCCCCCCAGCCCAGGCTTGGGTCATTGTTTGGTTATGAATTGTCTCCTTTTAATACATGCCATACCCCATATAATATTATTGCCATCAGCCCATGCTTAGCACGCCTACCTCGTCACAAATCTAGGCCAAATGGGGTCATAGCAAATAGTCTTGTAAATATCATTTCAAAACCTCCTATTCCTTCTATTCATTCTATTCCTCTACCACCAGAGTTAGAATCTACCCCAGTCAACCTAAATAACCCATATACCTTTAAAGAAAGGAAGGGTCTAGGTTTGATCCATTTGAATATTAGAAGTCTACTTCAAAACCAAAAATTAGATCATTTGAAAATTCTGGTCTCTCAAGCAGACCCAGACATCTTAGTGTTATCTGAGTCTTGGCTAAAAGAAGCTAACAGTGACTCCTCCATTGCTATGGACCATTACAATGTATATAGAATGGATAGAATTGGAAGGGGGGGTGGAGTAGCTATTTATGTAAAATCTTGTTTCTCTGTTACCGTTGTAAAAGCTATCACAGTCCCAAAAGGCTTTGAATTTCTTATGTTGAGGATTGAGTTGGGGCCTAATAATTCTTTTAATGTGGCTGGGATCTATAGACCCCCATCTGCTGATACTAGTGCCATTGACAAGATAGCAAATGTACTTTCCCTGTATTCTGATGTTGAACTGATTGTGATGGGTGACTTCAATCTCGATTGGTTGAGTAATGCTTCAAATTACCTCAAGGAGATTAGTGGAAACCTGAACTTATCTCAACTGATTAGAGAACCCACTAGGCCTAATCTAAAAAATAGCTCTAGGTCCACTTTGATTGATTTAATTTTTTCAAATAAGAGTGACAAAATTCTTGCCTGTGGTGTTTTTGATTTAGGAATTAGTGACCATTGCCCTACGGCATGCATCAGAAACACTCGTCTAAAGAAAACGCAGTCTCACATTATCATTAAACGAAATTTAATTTTTTTAATGACCAAGCTTTTTTAATTGACCTCCATCACAGTGACATCCATTATACATCTGAGATCCCTGATGTTGAAATGGCATTGAATTGTTTTATAAAAACCTTGCTTTTCATTATTGACAAACATGCACCATGGAAGAAGCTTAGAATAAAAGATAGATTATCACCTTGGTTTACTCCAGAATTAGCAACTCTATTTAAAGAAAGGAACAGAGCCTGGTCACTTGCCAGACACTCTGGGGATCCATCTCACTGGGCCTCATTCAGAAAAATCAGAAATAAATGTACATCTGCGGTAAAGAATGCCAAAACAGATTACTACCCAGACCTAGTCACCAGTTCCTATTCAGATCCATCAAAGTTTTGGAGAGCAGTAAATTCTAATAAAAGTAAGGCTACTATCTCCTTACCCACACATGTAAAATTTGATGATGGCTTAATAACCGACCAGAATGAGATACACCAAGCTTTTAATAAGCACTTTGTCAGTGCTGGTCACTTATTTGAAAACAATTATACGGGGCCCCCTCTTGGTGGACATGATCATATGCAACCGATGAGGCATGATTCCCAATTTCATCTCCAGCCCTTTTCTACTAGTGTTGTGCTTGAAGCATTACAGTCCATTGATACCAGGAAATCAACTGGAGAGGATAAACTAGATCCTTTTTTCCTCAGATTAGCTGCTCCATTAATTACAGAGCAAATAACACATATATTTAATCTCTCTTTGCTAACAGGTATAGTCCCTAATGCCTGGAAAACGGCTCATGTAACTCCCTTGCATAAAGGGGGAGATAGAAGTGACCTAAATAATTATCGACCAATCTCCAAACTTTCCTGCCTAGCAAAAATCCTGGAATCATTGGTAAATAATCAACTCAAAGCATTTCTCTCAGAGCATCTTGTATTAAGCCCACACCAATCTGGTTTTAGAGAAAAACATAGTACAATCTCAGCCACTACTTTAGTTATGAATGACATTGTATCTGTCCTTGACAAAAGAAAACATTGTGCTGCCCTGTTTGTAGATCTGTCGAAGGCATTTGACACAGTTGACCATTCTCTTCTTTTACAAAGATTACGCAGCGTTGGCTTTGATGCAAATGCTTACAGCTGGTTTCAAAGCTACCTATCTGAGAGACTTCAATGTGTGAAAACGGGAAATGTCCACTCAGAATTCCTTCCCCTTACAAAAGGTGTCCCGCAGGGATCAATCCTGGGCCCCGTCTTATTTACCATCTATATTAATAATATTGTCTCAACTCTGAATGACTGTCAAGTTCATCTCTATGCGGATGACACGATTGTATATTGTATTGCCGATTCTGTGCACCTGGCCGTTGAGAATCTGCAACTCTCTTTTAATGCTCTGCAAGATGCGCTTGTTAGTCTCAAATTAGTGCTTAATGCTAGTAAAACAAAATGGATGCTGTTCTCTAGAGGCAGAAATATTGTTTACAATGACTTGCATATATCTACTATAATTGGGTCTAACATTGAGAGAGTCTCAGAATACAAATACCTTGGTATTTGGCTTGATGAGAAACTTACATTTAAATATCATGTGAGCGTTCTTGCCGGTAAATTGCGGCAAAAGATTGGCTTCTTGTACAGAAATAGAGCCAGCTTCCCAGTGATTAGCAGAAAGAGAGTTATTGAAGCAGTTTTCCTGTCTGTTTTAGACTATGGGGATGTAATTTATAGACATGCGGCGACTTCCACTCTTAAACCACTAGACTCGGTATATCATTCAGCCATCAGATTTATCACCGGTGATAGTTATAATACTCATCATTGCACTCTGTATAATAGGGTTGGATGGTCCTCTCTGGCAGAGAGACGAGAATTGCACTGGTATCTATTTCTGTACAAAGTCATAATTGGAGACTGCCCAAATTATATCACTTCACTATTAGAATGGACCTCTGGACCCTATGGTATACGATCCAATGATTGGCTTACACTTAGAACACCTAGAGTTAGTACTGAACTTGGTAGATCTGCCTTCAGTTTCTGTGCCCCAGACTCGTGGAATGCCCTGCAGGGTACACTGAAACTAAGTCGTCTAGTGTCCATGGGTCGGTTTAGAACATTGGTGACTAAGCAGATCGCCACAATTTGTAATTGTTTTTAAATTTCTCTGAAACTATTTTTTTTATTTTTTTTTTATTTTTTTAGAAACTATAATATTATTAATATTGATTTTCATTTTAGAGATTCTGTTTCTACATTTCTCAGAAACTATTTTTAAAGTTTTATTTTTTTTATGCTGCATTGTGAGCTGCTTCTATCCTTTTTTAATGTAAAGCACTTTGAGCTGCATGTTCTTAAATTGTTCATAAATTGATTGTTGATGCTGTCCAATGAACATATGTAACTACTCGACGACGCTGCAAATGAGTGTAATTACTCAGTGTAATTTTCGAGTATAAATAAAGCTTGAATGAATATTGAATAAACTTATGAATAGAGCAATACATTGTGATGCATTCAGGACAACACAACACAATTTTAATTGTGTTCAAGAGAATAAACCATGCTCTCCTGCTAAAACACAACAAAGAAGAAAGTCCCAATTCAATTCACCCAATCACTGTAGAGAATAAGTATTTACTTTATTGGTGAAATAAGATTGCAATACAAATTTGTATATTCACAAATTCTTATTGGCTACAGTTTTGGCATTCACTGCAGAGAAAATCAGAGCAACAGTAGATGAGCAACAGTGTTCATAAAACGACGGGCTGTGCTATCTATCTGGAGAACAATGGGCTATGTGAGCTAGCTGGAGTCTTTTGGCTTTTCCCGTTCGAATGATAATAAAGGCAATAGGAACTATCAATTCAGTTGAAAGCCTTGCTCTTATTTCAGTAACACATTTGTTGAATAAATGTAAATTATATCATTTCTGAAAATGTATTGACTTTTGTGAAGGTAACAGGGTTAATATGACAGGGTTTTAGGTTAGTAATTTATACAAAAAGTAAAAAGAACAAGCCTGAAGCCATAATCCTTGCCTGAGGTACTGAAACAGTGGCAGAATTTTGGAACAGGACTACAAATTTCAGTAAAATATACAGAATTACTCTTAGAAACATCAGTACAAATACAGAAGAACATATCTATTCAATACCAAACTTTCTTCCTAATCTGTGTGGAAATGCACCTTAATGTGTAAATAATAGACTGATTGAAAATACAGATAAATGTTTAAAACAGTGACAGACTGGGGGCCTCAGGTGTCGCAATGGTCAAAGCATTTGTCTGGAATGGAAGTTGCCCACTGCAGCTGCAGTTCAAAACCTGGCTGTGCCAGTCCGGCTCTGGCCGAGAACCCGTTGGGGGTGATGATTGGCTGACCACCCCAGAGGGAGGGGGGAGGATGAGCCACAGGCTCGCCGAGAAGGGTGAAAGGCATCCCTGTATGGGAAAAACTGGCTTGCATCCGAGGATGAGCGGTGGGCTCATGGGGGAGGGTAAATTGAAAGAAATAGAGCATATAATTAGCTCCCAAATTGGGAGAAAAACAAGCAAAAATCTGAAACAAAATGAAAACAAAAAAACTGTGAGAGGCCATTTTCTGTCTGTTATAGATTTTTCTGTAACAGGTGTGATTTTTGAACCAGTCATTTGTAGTAAGAGGTTTACAGTTTGATCATAGCTAATAGTGATGTAGACTAAATGATCCATAAAACAAATACGTGTTAAAAAGAGTCAAATAGGTGAATGAAAATGGAAAACAGGTGCCTCTCTTTGTGCCTCTCTCACTGTATGGTGCATTTTTCTGATTTGGTTATCTCCATGGTCATTGCTGCTGTTGCGGCTGCATGCTCAGCTCTCATTCTAGCTCTTCTCTTATTTTCTGCATTAATCTGCATTTTTTCAGCTTCTTCCAAAGCTTTTATATGTTGCTTAATGCGTGCCTCCTCCTGCCTGCGCATCTCCTTTTCAATCAATTCCAGAAACCTCAGCTCCTCCATTTCAATTGCTTTTTCAGTGTTGTTGTACATCTCATTTGTGTAGTAGCTTCCTCCATTCTCTACCACCATCAATTCAATCTTCTGCAGCAGCTCACTGACCTGAGAGCGATTATCCATTTCCTCATTGTTAAAGACATGATATCCACCATGGCACTGGTGAATGAACTTCCGTAGTTGTCCAGATTTTATCAGAAATTCATCCATAGTTTTCTTCTTCAACAGGTCTCCATGAGTGAACAGCACCATTGTGTATTGGGCTGATTGAACACCAAAGGTTTCCTGAATGATCTTCACTGTGTCCTGCTCCTCCTTTGTGAATCTACCCAGCTGGAGAACCACCAGGAACACATGAGGTCCCGGAGAGGAGAAAGAGATGCACTTCACAATCTCCTTTACGATTTCATCATTACTGAGCTCTGTGTCAAACAGGCCTGGAGTGTCAACTATGGCCACATTTCTCCCATTCACCACCCCTCCTGCCTTCTTACAATCTGATGTTACAGAGGAAGAGGAGAGCTCAGATACAAACACTTCTCTCCCCAGGATGGTGTTTGCTGCTGCACTCTTGCCCACTCCAGTCTTTCCCACCAGCACAATCCTCATATATCTCCTTCCTCTCTGATTTCCAGGTCCTGTGGAATAATAAGGGCACTGATGTTACATATTCCACATTGTAAATACAAGAGACAATGTTCTCAACTGAAATAATTGTGTACTCTAAGGTTTATTCTCAACTACTATGTTCAGCCTGTTTGCTTAAGAAAGTTACAGACCAGAAAGACTTTGGGCAATGTATGGGGCATGTAGTGGCCAAAAAAACTACAAAAGAAGGAGCTGGAGCCTTACTGTATTTGTACTGATTTGTTTACAAAACCTTTTACTTGTTTTGTACAGATTCTCACAAACACAGCAGAGGCTTACACCAATACCTCACCATAGCCATATGACAGGACAACCAATTTGCCATTTGTAACAAATGCTCCAGTGAGATTTCAAGAGGAAACTCAAGCAAAGATTTTAATACATCAAATGTGATCAGCCATTTACAGGTAAGACATGAAGCACAGTACAATGACAGTACAATGATTTTTGCTCAGTTGGTGCATCCTTTTAGGTTGTGGGTTACTATTTATTTAGTTTTTATCATAACAGCGT
Organism: Aldrovandia affinis; assembly: GCA_029706075.1. Classification (NCBI taxonomy): domain Eukaryota; kingdom Metazoa; phylum Chordata; class Actinopteri; order Notacanthiformes; family Halosauridae; genus Aldrovandia; species Aldrovandia affinis. The sequence goes on from JAINUG010000544.1 coordinate 94,598, forward strand.
CTGCTAAATGGCATAAATTATAACAGCTTCCCCCTCCCCCCCCTTCCATCTTTGTTCTTTCCACTGCTGACTTTTTGTGTGTAAACAACACTGAGTGGGCGGCACAGTGGTGCAGTGGATAGCACTGTTGCCGCATAGCAAGAATGTCCCGGGTTCGAATACCAGCTGGGGCCTTTCTGTGAGGAGTTTGTACGTTCTCCCCATGTCCACGGTTTCCTCCAGGTACTCCAGTTTCCTCCCACTTGAAAGACATGCACGTTAGGCTAATTGGAGAGTCTAAATTTGCCCGTAGGTATGAGTGTGTGAGTGAATGGGGTATGTGCCTACGATTGATTGATGATCTGTCCAGGATGTATTCCCTGCCTCTCGCCCAATACATGCTGGGATAGGCTCCAGCCCCCCGCGACCCTGACCAGGAATAAACGGGTTAGATAATGGATGGATGGACAACACTGACTGCTCGGTGAAAAGCGAAGCATAAGAGCAAGGCCGCTAAGTTTACCATCTACTACTGCTTAATAAAAGAGCAAATGCTCAATTTTAACAATGGTACGGTACGGCTGCAGCTATAGTTTACAAACTGGGCTTAATGCTAGTTCAGACAATCATTGCAGCTAACGTTACCCAATTAGACAGCTACAAACACCTAACCTGTCAGTATAAAAACATGTTCACCAACTTATGCTAGCTATATGCTCGTGGTAGTCCTAGCTAGCATGGCTGCAGCATTGAAGTGATCACCTTCAACCTATGGTGAAGCATTTTTATGATGGGAGTGGTCCCTTCCAGGATGACAATGCCCCATCCACAGGGCACGAGTGGTCAATGAATGGTTTGATGAGCATGAAAATTATTTAAACCATATACCATGGCTATCTCAGTCACCAGATCTGAACCCAGTTGAGCAGATATGGGAGACAGTCTTTTCCACCACCATCAACAAAACATCAAATGTTGGAATTTCTTGTGGAAGAATGGTGTTGCATTCCTCCAATAGAGTCCCAGACACTTGAAGAATCTATGCCAAGGCACATTGAAGCTGTTGTGGTGGCTCGTGGTGACACAAACCCCTATTAAGGCATTTTATTTTGGTGTTTCCTTTATTTTGTCAGTTACCTGTATGTCATTTTCTGAGACAATGTTAGTTTTCACCACGCTGAAGTAGAATCTGTTCTATTTTCTAAAGGTACTAAAAATCTGTTTTGCCTTTATACTATACAGGTTTTTGACATATGAATATAGTTTTTGTTTGAGTGATTTAGTATTATTATGTGATTGTATTATTTCACTTTGTTTTGATTCTGAAATGAATGTGATTTAGTAATTTCATGAAAAGTTTTTGCTTTGATTAAAGTTTGTGTTTTTTAACTATGTCTCAATAAAACTGGACATAAATGGACAAAAAAAGTTGTGCATGTCTTGTAATTCGAGTTAGTGGTTTTGAATGGTATATTAACAGTTTAGAAAAATGTACTAAATGTTGGAATAACTATAGTAACACTATAGAACTAGCTACAAGTTCTAAAGTGCTTATAGGACAAGTAAACAAGGACCATAGTCAGATGTGCTTCAGAAAATGTTTTATGTTGTCAGCCAAGATTGCAGCACTTCTCGCTTTCTCTGTGCTTGATATCATTGGTACCAGCATGTATGATCACTTTGTCAATGTCTCTATATTTGTCTGATAACAGGTTTTCTAGAGCACTTAATACATTGAGAACTTTAGCACAGGGAGACAGTGAGTATATAACTTTTGTTTTGCCATCCTTAGGAAGAATGTTGGCATCACCAATTGGAAGGATATCTGCAAAAACCAATATTGTGGAATCACTGTGTTCATAGTAAAAACCAACATGAAGATTTGTTGTTGAATCTGTTTCATAGGACAAACTGATTTCAAGTTTCATCCTTTTCAGTCAGGAATGTAAAAACAAGCACCTTGATCATTTTAAAACTTAAAGATTGAACAGCATTCTTCAAAGGGAGTACTGGTCTTTCGTTCTGAATGATAATGCATTAATGCGAATCAAGATGACACTAATGTACAGTACTATGCAAAAGTCTTAGGCCACCCAAGGATATTATGTTTAAAGCTATTTATCTGGGCAGTAAGTGTTTATTTTCTTGGAAAAACACAATATAACATTAGAATAAATAACAAATAAACATTAATATAATAAAAAGTAACAAGAATTTCATGTGCTTTCCAAAAGGCTATTGATATGTTGTGAGATGGCTAGAAGAACACAGGTTTGGTTCCCAAACCTCTCCTCTCCTCCTCACTGAACCAGGTGTGCTGGTGGTGGAATTTAACAAATGCATGGAATGGCTGGGGTGCCTTGAGGGGAGGTTTGGAAATGGCTAAGCTAACACAGTTTGACAGACATAAAATCATCAACAAAGCAATTCTCAGCCCGCCTAACCAGATTTTAAAGATCTGTCTTTGTGGTGTTCAAGCTGTCATAAAGAAATGTGAAGAAACTGGGCAAGTTGAAAACAGCAAATGCAGTGGAGACCCCAAAATCTGTCTGCATCTGGTGAACAGTATTTAAAGGTCACTTCCTTGTGGGACAGAAGGAAATCCAGTGACATGCTTGCTCAGCATCTGGTAGTCATCTGGCACAAATGACATGCATCAACCGTGAGAAGAAGTCTCAGAAGAAGTCTTGTAGGATGTGTTGCAGCTAAGAAACCATTATTGCGGAAAGGCAACAAGCAGAAGAGATTGCAATACATGAAAGACCATAAAGCATGGAGCGACAATAAGTGGCAGAAAGTCTTATGGAGTGATGAGCTCAAATTTCAAAATCTGCGTCTTTTGCAAACTGCTTCAGTTCTCTCAGATTTGAAGGGTGCCTTCTCCCAACTGCTGTTTTCTGATCTCTCCACAGATTTTGGGCTAGGCCCAGGAGGTCCTTGTCTTGGGAGATCTGGTTAGTCAGTAGGGCTTTGTATGAGCACTGGTCTGCCTGGTTTAAGTGACAACAGAGCTAAGTTGAGTTATAATTGAGTTATACATTTTGAGCCGAATTCTTACAGGCATTTTAGTGTGTCTAGTCCAGTATTTATAGCATAGAAAGCCAGAGCTTTTTCTTTTAGTGCATTTATTGTCAGGCTGAAGCTCCCTGTTTCACTAATTACTAGTCCAAGGAACGTATAACTAGTACAATGATCCAACACAGAGTCACCCAGGGTGGAGCAGTTTCTGTTTTAAAAAATTAAACAATTTTAAAAAATTAATTTCAGATTTTTTTCACAGTTTTTCTCCAGATTTAGTAGCCAATTCAACCCTCTATTTATTTAGATTCACCCTCCCCTCACAAGCTCGCCACCTGTCCTCTTGTTCGAGCTATTATCCCCGAGGTCGGCAATGATCCGCCTCCTCCAAGACAGAACTTCGCCCACCTGCTCTTTAGGAACATCCTTACTGCTCGTCAGTAAGCTTGTGCCGACTTTCCCTCCCCCCACCTCTTTGGGGTGGGCAGCCAAATGCCGCCCCCAATTGACCCTTTGCTAAACCACGCCCCCCTTAGTTATTGTTGCTATGTATGTCAAGCTTTCGGAGCCAGCATGGCGCTCCCACTGTCACTAACTGCACTCCCTGGAGAAATATTGTCCAATTTTTGGAAAATAGAAAAAGCGATTTCAGATAGAAGCAGACAGAAGGGTATACAATATGCATTTGAAGGTTATATTCAAGATATCACACTGACTCAGCAACAAAATGACGTAAAAAAATTAAGATAGAAGCGAAAGCCTACAGATCAGAGTAAAAGTGAACCACCGCATCACTGGGTGATTGAGACAGAGGACAACGACATTAAGTTACACTGTTCCTGTAAAACTGGGTAGGTCTCTATTCACTATTACAATCATTAAAAAGCAAAAGCAGTAGGCCTATATAACGTTACATTCAGTAGTAAGTTAGCTAGCATTAGCTAACTAACGTAACATTAGTTGCCTATAGTGTGCTGTAACGACATTACTCTGGTTAGCTCCACAGGTAGCTCCATACCCTGGACCTCTGTAAAGCAAAAAATATCAGCAGTGTGTCAGCCCAGTCTTCCACAAGATTTGGGTACTCGGGACTGGGCTTCCCATTTGACAAAGTGCTGAAATAGTAATGAAAAAATAGTATTACATTTTGACATCAAGGTAACGTTACCCACTTGGTTTTCTAGAGCTTGACTGTAACATCTTAACGTTAGCAAGCTGTCTGGATCACGAATAACAAAGCTAACGTTTAGTCTAACTTTACCAACGTTGCAACCGGGAGCTGTATATCCAGACCGTAGCCACGTTAGCTTAGCTGGCTAACACTTTTCAGGATTTTATTTAGGTTTTATAAAGGGAAAAAAACGTATATCTCCTTCAAACCTCTCTGGGTAACGAGTGTCACTGTTACACGTGCCCCAGGCACAACGTTTAACCATAATTTGCTAAAAATCCACAAAACCAGCTCGAAAATGAAGAAAATGTCTCATTTTTGCGTGTAATTCAATGGAAGGCAGCCAAACACTGTCGGATCCTCTGTCGGAGTATGTAAAACACGGCGCTGTGATTGGCCAGTTTGCGTTTTGGGGCGTGGTTTAGCGAAGGGTCAATTGGGGCTCCCAGCCAGAGTCACACTGACGCAGTCAGGTATTTAGCCACGACGGCAATAGTTAGCTCACAGTCGCAAAGCGCCAGTCAATGCGGGTGCATTAGACCACCACACTATTCAAGGTCCCCTTCAAATGCCTTTTAAACGTCCACAAAGCAGGCAAATATTTTTCCTTTATTAATTTTGATGTTTTGCTGTATTAGGGTGTAAATGTGGTCTGAAGGGATTTCAATGGGATTTAGATCTGGACTCATTGCTGGCCACTTCAGAACAGTCCAGCATTTAGTTTTGAACCATTCCTGGGTGCTTTTTGAAGTGTATTTCTGGTCATTGTCCTGCTGGAAGACCCATGACCTTCGACGGAGACACAGCTTTCTGACACTGAACATTGAGCTCCAAAATGGCTTTGTACTCTCCTGATTTCATGTACAGTGTCACGTCTCGTGTTCGTGTTTCCCCTAACTAAGCATTTGTAGTTTGTTCCATGTTTTCCTAGTTGTCTGGTCCGTGTTTTTACTTTCGCTTACCTGTTCCAGTCTCGTCAGTGTATTATCTGTTTCACCTGTTTCTCGTTATGTCTGATGTGGTTAGCTGTTCGTTTCCCATGTTCATTTCCTGATTGTCTCGTTATTGTATTATCGTTTCCACTTAATCTCACTCATGTGTCTGATTGCAGTCAGCTGCATTCATGTTTATTCCTGATTGTTTCTTGTTAGGTCTAAATGTATTTAAGCTGTGTGTTTTCCCATGTTCGTTGCCAGATTGTCTTGTGCTTTGCGTATGCTTACCCTACTCTCCAGCGTTATCGCTGTTTCCCCGTGTTTTGTGTCATCGTGTTTGTGTTCATGCTTGTGCTCCAGTGTTCGTCTTTATCCCAGTCTCGTTCCCGCTCCTCCCTGTGTTTCCTGGACTGCTTTCTCGTTTTCGACCTTCGCCTGCCCACTGACTACGCCTTGCCTGCCCCTGATACCCCTGAAGCCCGGAACGAACTCTGCCTGTCCCCGACCATTCTTTGGATCCCTGCATTGCCCTGGTTACTCCTGCCTGACCATTGCCTGTTTTCAAAATAAAATACGTTTTTGCATTTCTGGGTCTGCGCCTGGTTTTCTGGTACCAGTCCTGACAGTACAGATTCAAGGCACCCAATGCCGGAGGCAGCAAAGCAACCCCAAAACATCAGTGAACCTCCTCCATGTTTGACTGTTGGGACATTTTGTTTTCTATAAACATAGATTTGACGTGATTTACCAAAAAGCTCTAATTTGGTCTCATCTTTCCACAGGACATTCCCCCAGAATGATTTTGGCTTGTTCAGGTGTGTTTTGGCAAACTCCAGCCAGGCTGTCTTGTGTCTCTCTCTCTCAGCAGTGGGGTCCTCCTGGGTCTCCTACCATAGAACCCCCTTTCATTGAGTTGGCAACAGATGGTGTAAGTTGAAACTGTTGTACCTTGTGTCTCTCTCTCTCTAGGTCGTCCTCAGACGAGCCCTCCATCGTCGCTTCCAGTCATCCCGGTTCTCCATACATCTGGCCAACTCGTTGGTGCTTTGCGCTCCTGCGTCTTTCTTGAGTACGTCCACATATGTTAATGTGGGACGTCCTCGTGACCGGTGCCCATGCGTTGGTTCCCACAGCACCAATTTGCTGGCTGGCAGCTCCTGGTGTCTTTGGCAGTGTCCTGCAAGTCTCATTCTCCTGGCAGCTATTTTATCGCTCACCCTTGGTGTTCCATCATACAGATTCTTGTTGGTAACATGTGTACTCTTGCTGATGTTAAGTACTGCACGCAACATTCTGGTGTAGCACCCGTCTAGAGACTTCTGCAGGGTTGGTTTCAGGGTCCAGCATTCACTGCCATATAGGAGAACAGACTCTACCGTTGCATAGAAGAAGCTGAGTTTGATTTGTCGGGGGAGGTTGGAGTTCCATACACTGGCCATGCCATTCAGTGCCCTCCATGCAAGTGCTTTCCTTACTTTGAGATCTTGCTCAGTTGAGTTGACCCATGAGCCCAGGTACTTGAAGTCCTTGACTTCCTTCAGAGCAGTGCCTTCTGTTGTTGTTAGAGGTGGATGTTCCGATAGGATGTTATAGGTGATAACCTCGGTTTTCTTGGCATTCAGCTGAAGGCCAACCTTGGCGCACTCTGACTCCACTCTGCTCAACAGTTCTTGTGCTTGTTCCACGTGGTCGGAGAGCAGGCTGATGTCATCTGCGTAGTCCAGGTCTGTCAGGACTACTGTGGGGTGTCGTCTCGACCTCCTTGGTGTTAGAGTGAGGCCAAGATCCTGCTCTCGTCCACTGATGGCCTTCCTGAGTGCATAATCCAGGACTATGACGAAGAGGAAGGGGGCTAGGGTGTCTCCTTGCAGTACCCCAGCCAGGATGTCAAACTCCTCACTGTTGCCATCTGGGGTCACCACCTTGGCCCTTGTTCCTGCGTACATGGTCTCTATTGCCCGGAGTAAGTTGGGAGGGACACCGTAGGCCTTAAGGATCTTCATCATCGTGCCTCTGTGTATCGAGTCAAATGCCTTTTTGAAGTCAATGAAGCAGAATACAGCAGTCAGGTTGTTCTTCTTCACCTCCTCGATGATTCTCCTCAGGGCCAGGATCTGGGCCACGGTGGTTCTCTCCTCTCGAAAGCCATTTTGGTTCTCCCTCAGGTGAGGGTCGATGGCATGCCGTATCCGGTTCAGTATCATCCGGTTGTAAACCTTTGCGGCGATACACGTCAGGCTGATGCCTCGGTAGTTGTCTGGCTTCGAGAGGTCTCCAGCTTTAGGCACCGGGATGATGTTGGAGAGAGACCACATGTCAGGCTGCTTGTTGCTTAGCAGGGCGAGGTTACAGAACTGTAGGATGATGTTGTTGAGACCGCAGTTCTTTAAGACCTCTGGGGGGTATGCCGTCCGGCCCAGCACTTTTGCCCTCTCTCAGCGTGGTTTTCGCCCTGGCAAACTCACTGGTTGTGAAGGGACCATCATCGATGTTGAGGTTCTGGAGGAATGATGGTATTTCTTCCTCATCTCCCTCTGCTGTTGTGCCCAGCAGCCTTCGGAAGTGGTTGAACCAGGTCACCACTCTTTCCTCAGGGCTGTGTCCCTCAACCTGTTCCTCCTTGGTCCTCTTCCGTCCTGTCATCTCGTTGATGACCCTCCAGGCCTCCCCATACTGCCTCTCACCTTGAGCTGCCTGGACTATCTGCACCCTCTCCATCAGTTCCTCCCCTTTGATCCTGTCGTAGGTACTGAAGAGAAGCTGTTTGGCTTTGTTCAGTATCCCACGTCTCTCCACAGTAGGCTCACGCACATAGCCAAGCCGTGCTTCCTCCACCCTGCCACGTGCCACTACAACGTCCGGGTGTCTGGACTGCAGGGAGGTTCTGGTTTTGTCCAGCACGGGCACACACAGCCTGGTCGCCTCCTCGTTCGCGACAACGAATCGCCTGTATTCGCTGCTAGGCTCCAGTCCCTCATCCAGCAGCTGAAAGCGACTCCTAACCTCCTCCGTATACCTGGCTTGCAGGCCAGGGTCGGTCGAAAGTGCCTTCCAGTCATACCGGATCCTGGGGCTTGGCTTAGGGACCCTGAGGCTCAGTCGCACCCTCATGGAGACCACGCGGTGATCAGAGCCCACAGAGCTGAACGTGCTATATGGTTCAGCGTTCAGAATGGAGTTCCTCCACTTTTGCCTCACTAGTATGTAGTCCAATTGACGTAGCATACCTGAGGCTCGGTCTTGGAAGGTCCATCTCTTGCCTGTTCTTTTCCAGAACATGGTGTTCGCCGGCAGTAGCTCGTGTTCCATGAGAAGGGCAGTGAGGTATGCGCCATTGCGGTTGGTAGAGTCGTGGTATGGGAAGCGTGCATCCTCTGGTCCGAGCCTTGCGTTGAAGTCACCCAGGATTGCCAGGAAGTTGTGTGCTGGGACATCTCGAACAGCTGTTGCAAGGTCCTCATAGAACTTCTCCACCTCCTCAGGTGGTGCCACGTTGGTGGGTGAGTACACGACTATGACTGTTGTAATTGGGTTGCCTGAGAACAATAAGGATCCTATCGGTGTGATGGTAAACCCGACGGAGAGCCTTACGCGCTAGAGAGCCCAACATTAGCCCTACGCCCCCTGTTGCAGCCTGGGCCTCGTTTCGCCACGCAGATGCAGTGATGAACGTGCTTCTCTTCACTCTGTGGTACACGATCCGGTCATCAGTGTGCACTCTTCTGTGTTCCTGGATTCCCAGGATCTCCACTCCCCTTTCCTCGGCACAGTGTGCTAGTTCCACCAATCTAGCCTCTTCTCTCACTGTACATGCGTTGAAGGTTCCCATTACGAATGGTCTCCGACAGCGCAAGAGTGCATTGGACGGGGTGCTGTGATCGGACTGGACCCTTCCTTGCGGGTTTGGGGTCCTATTGTCATGTTGTCCTCCGGGAGGAGGACCAGCACCACCATCCGCTGCGAAGTTCCTGCGGACTCCCGCCGCTGGAAGTATAGGATTTGGGATGACTTTGTTCTTCATGGTTGGCTTTACTATGCTGATTACGGACTGTGGGGCGCAACTCCTCGCAGTCCTGGTTTTCATTCAGAGTATCCTTCTCCTAGAGATGGATTGCCTTGCCCATGCTATTTGCCCTAGCTGGGAGCCCCATCTGCCCATGCCATTTGCCCATAGCTGGAGGAGCCTGGGCTAGCCGTGTGGTCAGTAGCTGAAAGCAGAGTAGCAAGCAGAAGCAACATGCTCCTCTTTTTAACTGCAAGCACTACTACCACAGATCTACTGCACTACGCATCACACAGCCCTGCATGCAAGCATGCACACACACTATATGTGACGGTCAGCTTCTTTCTCCACCACTCTGTGCAAGTCACCGACTCTGGATCCAGCAAAAGAGGCTCAGACCATCACGCTTTCTCCTCCATGTTTGACAGTTGGTGCCACACACTAAAACCTTTCAATCCATCTTCCAGTCTTCAGTAGTCCACTGGCGGTGCTTCATGGCCCAGGCAAGCCTCTTTTTCTTATTTTGCCATCTTAGAAATGGCTTTCTTGTCAAACCTGCAACTCGACCTGTCAAACCTGCAACTTGAAGTTTTCTCTTCACAGTTGAAACTGAGACTTCCTTACTTCGACCAGTGCTAATCTGTGCTTGAAGCTGTTGTCCTGTGAGCCGCCTATCATGCAAGCTGTTAACTTTCTGAAACTTGTCTTCTGATTTTGTTGTGGCTTTGGGTCTGCCAGACCTCTTCCTGTCAGAGTTTCCTCCAGTTTCCAAGTGCCTTTTGATAGTGTAGGAAACTACTCACTGCCAAAAAATTACATTATTTTTCCGTTTTTGGTAACCTAAACTTTTTTTTTAACCTCTGGCAGTTTACCGCTTACCTTTGAAACATTTCAGGTTATTCACTGCTTAAATTTCAGTAAAAACTGGAAAATGGGGGCAGAAGGTGCCAAAAATATTGTCCAGGCCATTTTAGGATTTCTGTGTGGAATAAGCTAAGATTCAGTATTTTTTCAGCTTTTTTGTTTTGTACCACTGCAAACCAAATAAAAGCATATCTCATCTCATTTTGTCTACCTTATTCCTGGTCAGGGTCGGGGGCTTGGAGCCTATCCCAGCATGCATAGGGGCGAGAGGCAGGAATAAACCCTGGACAGGTCGCCAATCCATCGCAGAATAAAAGCATATGTGGATACCAAAAGGTATTTTAAGTTCAACAATGTTCTGGAGGAAATGGTGCATTATCTGAATAAAAGCATCTGCTAAATGCTTAAAATGTAAATGGAATTATGAACACATCTTGACTCATCATATTGTACCTTCGCAAAAACAACTGATTGGAAAAACTTTATCTTTCAGCATGATAACGAGCCCAAACAGTCTACCAAAGCGAATTGCTTCAGTTTTGCATTCAAAGGGGGGCCACACAAAATACTTACTTAAAGTTTTTGTTACTTTTCATTGTATTCATATTTTTTTATGTTTACTCCAATGTTATGTAGTGTTTTTTTGACCAAATAAACATTTACTGCTCAGATAAATTGCTTTAATTTGGATTTCTCAGAGTTGCCTAAGACTTTTATACAGTAATGTAAATGCATAGATTTTTCTAGAATTAAATTCATTTCAAGTATAAATGTGTTTCACATGTAGCTATGAAGTCAGCTGACAATCAACCATTTTCAAGAACATAACTATTGTGTAAATCGAGAGGTGGCTGGAACTTTTATTTTATATTTATTTTATATTTATTTATTTGTCAGGGACATTGTTACAAAAAACACTGTTACAATGTTAGAAAACAAGGATCAGATGCATTGCTTTCAGTGTTTAAGTGCTTTCCAAAACTTGTCTCCAACAAACTATAGAAAAGAAAAGTATGTGTAAAAAAATAAAATACATGCACAAACCCATATAGCTATAAACATAAAGTTGATCAAATCTATTGCTATATGAATATACAGTCAAAAAGGACAAAGAATGTCCTTAACTTGATCTGTTGCTTGATGTTTTTTTATTGTTGTGCAGTGGGCAACACCACGCAAGCAATACTAACAGTGCGACAGGAAACACCTTACTTGACCACTAGCTGCACCTGAATTTGACATGTCCAATCAGATTACAGTGTCTCATGCCCAAGCCTTTTGAAAACTCTGGAAATTTCTGTCATGATACATGATAAAGCCAAAGACAACCATGCGTGTTCTATCTGTTCATCCTTCATTTGTCAATTTCTCTGTTCGTGTGTAACAAATACAATTGTTTTAAATTCCCCAGTCCATTAAATCTACTGTGTCATGCCTTGGGCACAATCTACAACCCCAAAGGACCAACACAGCCCCCATTATACCCACACTGAGCAAGTATTAAAACAGGGATGAAAATACTGACCTTGGAGCAAACATAATTTTATGTGCTTGCACTCCTCCAAAATACAAAATAACAACTGCATTTGTGTGAGGGCTGGCTTCTACATCATCAAAGTAGAGTCATTAGCAATGAAGTTAAAAATGAGAAATCTCATTACCAGTATTAAAAAGGCTACCATGGCTAGAATAAAGAAGAAAGGATACCAATATTGTTTTACTAAATGTATTTTTGATGATCAGAATTTTAATCATAAATAATATAGTCATGGAAAATGTATTGATGAAAAATAAATACAAACTTACCTTTGTTCATGTTTGCTTGGTGGTGAGAAGTATAGGTTGGTAGACTGTAGGCTAATGCAGCGTCTCTATGTGTGTGTCTCTACTCAGAGATAACATCTACTTTTAAACACAACTGTGGACACACCCACTGATTCCATGTATCTGACGTCCTGGAGAAGCAGTACAGATTTAGTTCATGTATAATTTTGTACAGAGTACAGTAATGCCTACACTATCCAGTCAGCTTTACTTACAGTTACAGCACATTAAGTTCATAATTTTAATGTGTGGGGGACAAGGTTAATAAATTGTGTCATTTTGGGTTTTGGTCTCCCAGGGTCACATTTTTACGATGCAAAAACAGTCACATTTGAGTGGGCTTTATGTTTGGTTTAACTGCCAATCAGGATGCTTTCCACATTCCCTTTAAATGAGTGGTTGCATCACGCATCTGTATTTTCTCTGTGTTTGTTTGTGTAGCGTATGCTCACTGCGACTCTCCTCCTCTCTCTACTGTTATGAGTTCATTATGTTCATTATGATATTCAATGCAGTGATCTTAAAATGATGTAAAACCATTCTATTTAGCCATGCTTTATTGTGAATATCGGCATTGCCAGGAAGTCTGGTTGACCAATCAGCATCAAGGACAGGAACTATCCATTTTATAAACTTCATAATGATGACAGTCATTTTGTTCAACAGCCATTTTTTTGGTTCGAATTTTACTATAGACCAAAGAGTAGGCATGAGATTAAATTCCAAAAACCGGTTGTGTCGGTATGACAATAGGTTGAAATGTACCATGTCTCCTTGTATGGTAAACAACATTTAAGTTTCTTCCTCATACAGCGTGTTAGCACTGTAAGATATATGTTTCTACAGTATTGATTGGTTATATACTGTATATAGTAATCTGCAGAATTCAGGACCTGTTACACAAGGTCTCACTTCTGCAAAAACGAATTGCCAATATCGAATTTACAAAAGAATAGCATTAACAGACACATGATTATAGACTAATATTATTAAAATGGTACCAAGCAGCTAGTTTGCATTAAAAGTGAGTTAGTGTTACCCTGTCCTCTGTAATGTCCAGATATCTCCATGTAGTGGGAGACAAAGGTGTCACTGCAATACACCGTTCTACTGCTTCTTCTTTATATTCTTTTGTGTGTTCTCTGCGGAACTCCCTGAATTCAAAACAGTACTGTGTGGCGCTTAGTGTGTAGAATATTCACTGTTCATGTGCAAAAGGCCTTACAAAAATCTTTTTCATTTCAGAGGGAAATATTTAGTAGCAAAGTTAAATGTGAATATACAAGGAAAATTCCATACCAGAAGAGCAAAATGTGGCAAAACGTTTTTAACTTCACGCCAGTGACTGAATGGAAAGTGATTCTGAATACAGATCAAATCACATTTGAACATTAGAACATTTGATAACAAGACCAGACCATTCAACCCATCTAGGCTCATCATTTACCCACAGTCTAGAGAGTATCCAGCACTGTGTCAAGCCTGGACTTTAACACTCCAAGTGTCTTTGCCTCCACTACATGACCTGGCAAGTTGTTCCAACAGCTGTTTAATGTTTTTTTGTGCTTCTGCTATCTGTTAAGATTCAGGTGTTGTTAAAGGTACGGGATGTGTGGGTGTGTTTGGCTTTGTGTGGCAGTTAAAGTATCTGTAAGAAGAATGTTTTGGAATAATGGAGAACAGGTTAGGTGAGAGTTCTTTGTAAGAACATTCTCATGAAATGAGGAATACACGGTAGGGGAAAACAACAGAGCTCCTTGCAAATCCACTTCAGCAGACAAGTGACAGATGAGTGCCCTGATTTTATCTGGTAAAACAGCAGCACCAGTATTCACAGAAACATTGCATCACAAACTGATATAAGAATGGGGAGTACTCATGTCGTTTAGTTGGGCCTACAGTCAAAGTGAGCAGTTCGTTTATATGGAAAAGTGTCATTTTTGGGCCTACCAGATGTTACAGTTATTCTTACCTTGAGGGGAATTGCCCAGCTGGTGAGACATTAGCACCCAGCATTACTGTGCGATGTAATGCCACCTGACTTTCTTTCACCTGGCCTCAGAATCTTAGACATGTATACCCCAAAAATGTGTCTTTCTTAAAGTTTATTTTAAGCTACCTTTAGCCAAAACAGAAACCAGAGAAGGATCTTTAAGGGATATTCATTTGATTAATCTACATTGTAGACATTATTAATCACAATAACTACTAGTTAATGTTATACAGTAGGAACCGGTAAATGTCATGTTTGGACATCCCAGGGCTTATATTTATTATACTGTATTATGTAACATTATTTTTCCTTTTATTTGAAAACACAAAATATGATTTAATACCATAATAAGGGCATAATGAGCAGGCATGCGTGAGAGCAGAGAGGGAGGGAGAGAGAATGGCAGCGAGCATGCGCTAGACAAACAAACACAGAGAAAATACAGATGCGTGATGAAACCACTAAAAGGGAACAGGGAAAGCGTCTTTATTGGCTAGTGCAGTTAAACCAAACGTAAAGCCCACTCAGATGTGACTGTTTTTGCATCCTAAAAATGACACAGTTTATTAACCTTGTCCCCTACACGTATTCAATTATAAACTAAATGTGCTGGGCCTCCAGCGTGGTCAACGTCCAACGCTGGCCACGGGAACCAGGGTTCGATTCCCCCGGCCACGGGGGTATTACTGTACTCTGTATAGTATGTATGGGGAATAAAATAAAATGGTTGTTTACCGTACAAGGAGACACGGTACATTTTGTCCTGTTATTATACTGATACAACCGGTTTTTGGAATTTCATCTCATGCCTACTCTTTGGTCTATTGAAAAATACTAACCAAAAAAATGTCTGTCGAACAAAATGACTGTCATGATTAATTACGTTCATAAAATGGATAGTTCCTGTCCTTGATGCTTGGTAAACCAGACTTCTTGACAGTGCCAATATTCACAATAAATCATGGCTAAATAGAATGGTTGTACATCATTTTAAGATCACTGCATTGAATATCATAATGAACATAATAAACCCATGCATAACAGTAGAGAGAGGAGGAGAGTTTCAGTGAGCATACACTACACAAACAATCACAGAGAAAATACAGATGCGTGATACAACCACTCATTTAAAGGAAATGTGGAAAGCGTCCTGATTGGCAGTTAAACCAAACGTAAAGCCCACACAGACGTGACTGTTTTTGCATCCTAAAAATGGGGCCCAGGGAGACACCCAAAATGGCACAGTTTATTAACCTGGCCCCCACACATATTCAATTATAAACGTAATGTGCTGTAACTGTAAGTAAGGCTGTCTGGATAGTGTAGGCATTACTGTACTCTGTATTAAATTATACATTAACTAAATCTGTACTGCTTCTCCAGGACGTCAGATACATGGAATCAGTGGGTGTGTCCACAGTTGTGTTTAAAAGCAGATCTTATCTCTGAGTAGAGACAAACACACAGACGCTGCATTAGCCTACAGTCTACAAACCTATACTTCTCACCACCAAGCAAACATGTGCAACAGAGGTAAGTTTGTATTTATTTTTAATCAGTACATTTTCCATTACTATATTATTTATGATAATTCTGATAATCAAAACCCCATTTCGTAAAACAATACTGGTATCCTTTCTTCTTCTAGCCATGGTAGCCTTTTCAATACTGGTAATTCGATTTCTAATCTTTTAACCCACATTGCTAATGACTCTACTTTGATGATGTAAAAGCCAGCCCTCACACAAATGCAGTTGTTATTTTGTATTTTGGAGGAGTGCAAGCACTCAATTTTTTTGAGTTTTGAAATCAAGTTCCAAAAATTATTTCTGCGTTTTAACAGCAATGGATTTGATAAGCTTTATTTTTGTACCTATATATGTTTGTGCATGAATTTTGTTTTATTTCTTAACATTTTTTGATACATACTTTTCTTTTCTGTAGTTTATTTTGGACAGGTGTTGGAAATTAGCCTTTGGCTGTAAACATTTAAAGCAATGTATCTGATGCTTGTTTTCTTTTGCCATGTCCCTGACAAATAAACAAACAAATACAGAAATATTAAAACAATTAGGTACAGCCACCATTCGATTAACGCAATAGTTATGTTCTTGAAAATAGTTGTGTAAATCAAAAATACATGAATCAATAGATGTTTTATGATAGATTAGGGTCTAACATGTCTCTCACACACAAACACACTTTTTGTATTTTCTTTTGGGTATGTGTTGTGACGTGAGGACACAACACACAGCCGCTTCCCTTCCAGCATGGCCATAAAAGTGTGAGCTCACCTGGAGAATGTGTAGAGAGGAAGTAAAGGATGACTAAGGGGAGTTTGAAAAGAGAAAAGTTTCCTTTTGTTGTTGCTTTTTCCACTCGTTGGAATTATGTTTTTATTTTTTGTCCTAAATAAACAAACTGTTCCTAAATGGAGATACAGAAACCAGGGCTAGATATGGAGCATTGGTCTGAAGTTCAGATAATGGTTGCACACTGTTTACGTTAAAAATCAGATCATCACCAGTCCCCTTACGCGGTGTAGATGTTTTATTTTAACATTTTATAAAGGACAAATACTATTCAAAAGAATCCTCACAATTTCATACAAGTCTGTTTGCTAGTATTTTTTTTAAAGACGAGTAACCACTCTAAGCCTCTAGGCGATTCTGAGTCACGACTCTTCTTTGTCCTGGCCCCACAATACTGGAAGGAACCCCCCACTGACGTCAGGACTGCCGAATCGCTGCCCATCTTCCACCACAGTCTGAAAATGACTTCTCTTCAGACTTGACCTTGGCTCTTAACCCATTTTCTAAATTGCTTTAGATATGTTTTTACCATTACTAAGAAATATCTCAGACTTTTTTAGAAATAATGTTATTTTATGACTATATTGCCCAAATCAACCTAAATAAAATGTTTTAATTGTCTTACTGATATGTTCCCCTTTTTGAGATGTTTGCATCAGTAATTGATTAATTGTGAATCAGTGTCAGGGGGTGTGAGCTCCCCCACACTAACCCTCCTTCCCTTGCAGGAACCCCCCAACCCTCCAAACTGTACCCGGACCTGTATGTAAAATACAATTGCTTTTTAAAATTTCATGAGATATTTTGAAATAACAATTGCACATACTTGGATACTGAACACAATGTCTTTGCTTCTCCCTTTCAAGCTCAGCCGTAGGACCGCCTCTCACACGTAAGCATGCGCCTGTACACTCCACCACGCAACACACTGCACCCATGTCATTTACCGCGATGTACACTCCACCATGCAACACACTGCACCCATGTAATTCATACCACAATAGAAAATACTCAGCACAAAAAGAGGCACTATACACTGTCCCACACACACCCTAAGTAATGTGCCCAGCAAACTGTCCCCTGTCCCACCTCAGACCCTTTGAAGACAAAACCCATTGGGCACAGACACAACTCACACACCACACGGACATGACAAACCACATTAACTAATAACACAAAAAGAGAAATAACAGGTGGAGCCCCCGCCTTGCCACAATAAAAAGACAGCCACCCAATTGAGCAGCACTGCCGACTTGTCATCCCTTTAGCTCTTGTCCCTCTTTCCCTTCAGCGCAGCTTAGTCAGTGCTGACTAAGAAGAAAACACACGCAGCTAAGCGCTCGCTACTCCACCAGCGAGAACACACACACGCATTAGCAGGGCAAGGGCGCACATTCCTTACTTACTGGGGATGACCCCCGTGTAGGTCCAGACACCCCCACAATGCTGGCTTCCTCCTCCTCCTGCTTCAGTTTGTTTTCTTGGCTAGAACTCAATCCTTCAAACGTTTGTACTTCAGATGTTTTGTTTCTTTCTGTTTCCCAGGTCCTGGGTGCTCACAAGTCTCCTGTAAACCAGGTGAGTCCTGCTGACATAATCATGGCAAAATTTCAAAGGAAAAGAACCAAAGAAAATAGAAAATATATTGCTGAAACAAAAAGGAACCTCTTCCTCCGATACTCAACAATATTTACTTCCCAAGTGAGTGTTTTTTTATAAGACAATGCCCCACCATCACACCCAATAATTAATTGAGACAACACTGATCTCTGCTACAGGGACCGTCAAAACAACAAGCAAGGGAACCATGAAAACCGTTGACATTTCCCCACTCACCTGAATGGTTAGTCCTCAGGGCTAACACTTGAAGATGTAGCTGGGCCGGGGGTCATTCCCTTGTCTCATGAACAGAGAGAAGTAGGGGTTCCCCTTCAGGCTTTCCAGTGGGGCAGAATGGGAATTACCTGAAAGGACCCTAGCAGAGACCGCAGTGTTTGAGTAAATTGCTTGCAGTACCCATTGCCCTGAGAATGGTAGGGTGTCACGCGCATCTTAGTGCATCCATACAGCAGAAAGCTGTTACCAAGGGGGAGCTTCACCTAGTGTTGGACCATGCCCCCCCAGACAGACATAGCTTGTGACATGGCAATCCTTCCCCAGTACTACCTAGCAATAGACAATCTAAGAGGTTCTGCCTTAGCTATGGCACACTGGTCATACGCCTGTGACCAGGCCCTCATATTATCCATCCCGAGCTAGAAAAACTGGTGCCACAAGGCTGCCTCCACCTTGTTACTCCCTGTACAGCTCTCAGTGTTGCTAGGTTGATACTTAAGCATGACCTTGCTGGCAAGCTGAGCTGCCTAACACTGTTTAGTTGCCTCCAGCCGTGTCATCTCCAGGTGCACCATGGGGTTATTGTAATGAGGCAGCTATTTTGGCGAAAGAGGGGCTGAAGCATCTGTAGCACCTGGCACACCATCTCCAGCAAAAGCCAATTGCAATTCTCTAGGTGCATTGCCATCTCATCTGAGCCTATCACATGCCCCAGATACTTGACCTTGTGATGCTACAACCAATACGTCTGGGGCTGGAGCTTCAACCCATGCTAAGACAGCCACTGGAACACTTCCTCCAGATGCTGGAGGTTAGCTTGGAAGGTAGCAGACTACACAATCACATTGTCCAGGTAAATCAGGAGTGATTCATTTACCTGCTCTCCCAGGCATCTATGCATCAGCCTCTGGAAAGTGGCTGGGCCGTTTGGTTGAATCCGTATAGGCTCATTGCGATGGCAAACACAGTCTTTTCTCAGTCAGTGGGGTCCACCTCCACCTGCCAATAGCCACTAGATATCCCTAACTAATTTTGGGTAAGGGCTTGGATCTGGAGGCATCAACACATGATGAAGGCCTCTTCCACTCACAGTAGACAAATGTTATGGCCCCTGGCTGCACCGCTGGCATCACTTCCTTGATTACATTAATTCCCTTTGTAGGAGCCATTTATTTCATTCATCATATTTTGTTTAGTTATTTTGTTTGTTATTAAGTAGATTTGTGTGTTTACCTGTGACATCACATTTATCGGTCCTGTAGCCTTAATAAAGCCACTATCCTTTTGTTCACCACAATCCGTCTTGTCCATGCCTGCTCCTTGCATCTTGTCCACATTACCACAACATCAGCAATAAGCTTGTTTTCAGGCCTTGCAATGCTTTTTTATTTTTGGCCCAAAAACAGGGTCATAAGGAAAGGAGGATGTTGTAAACATGGCACAGTGGACAAACTGTGCTGACATTTTTGACATAACATTTTGTAAATCATAACAAATATAAGTCTTATATTAATGGCTCATCTACTCTATTCTATTCTACTGTATACTATTCTATCCATTCTATTGAACACAACATAATAAGAATGAGACTTGCTGATGAGTTTATTCCTCAAAATGATGAGCATTTTGTTTTTCCCTCTGTAGCTGAAGACCTGAGACTGGTGTTAGTGGGGCTGAGTGGAGTTGGGAAGAGTGCAGCAGGAAACATCATCCTGGGCAGAGATGCATTTATATCAGAGATCAGCTCCTCTTCTCTGACCCTGATGAGTGAGGAAAGACAAGGAGAACTGAATGGGAGAAAATTCATTGTTGTGGACACTCCAGGCCTGTTCAACGCTGATCTCTCAGAAGAGAGTCTGAGAGAGGAAATGAAGAGATGTGTGTCTCTGTGTGACCCTGGACCCCATGCTTTCCTCCTGGTCATACAGCTGGGACGATTCACTGAACAGGAGAAGAGGGTGATGGAGACCATGCAGGAGCTCTTCTCTAAGAGGGTGAATCAGTACACTTTGGTCCTCTTCACCTTTGGAGACAGACTGAGAGACACAACCATTGATCAGTTTATCAGTAAGGACACAAACCTGCAGCAGCTCCTAAGGAAGTGTAGGGGTCGTTACCATGTCTTTAACAATGAGGACATGGATAATTGCTCTCAGGTCCCTGAGCTGCTGAAGAAGATTGATAAGATGGTGACAGAAAATGGAGGACTCTACTATACCAATGAGAAGCACAGGATAGCTGAAGGAGAAACAGAAGAGAAGAAGAGGATTCCTAGCATGAATGAAGTGGAAGGTGAGATGATTGATAAGATACCTTTTAAAAATGCATCCGATCATTATGTTTTGGCAAACCAGTGGTGCACACTTTGGAGTGGTTTAATAAGTAATACAGTAATTAGGTTGCTGTTTTGGCATTTTTGGAGTAGATTGTAGATGTATCACAGTTAAACCCTTCAGTTCAACCTTGACTATTTTTATTTTTATTAAATCCAACCCACTTAGCCACTTTAAGGGCAAATCAAATTCAATCATATAAGATTTATGTTCACCTATCCTCCTGTGCCAGGCTTATAACACTGCTATACGCCTAGCAAAAGCAGTGCAGTTCAGAACTACACCCACCCACTTTTCAGGACCTAACCAATATTTTCTAACCACTCGCATCAGCTCAGAGAAGGCAAGATTAAGGTGAAGGCCACAATTCAAACATAAAGTTATGAGACACAAGGAAGCAGATGAATAGCTAGAGCTGGCATGTGTCAAATATAACACACCACCCTCTGAGAATCTGCCCAATGTTTAACCTGGCCCATCCCTAGTGAGGCCATCACTGCCGCAGTCCCAGACGATGAGGCCAGAATGTCTCGAAATCTCTCAATATCTGCCCTTCTGAGTTCTGAGATTAATGTTTCTCCTGATTAAATCAAACCAGGCTTATGCCCATAAGGACAGAAGACAAAAACCAGGAAACAGACAGAAAGCTCTATGCATTTTATGGTCCTGCCATGGAAAAAAAACATTTGGCGTTTGTGGGCTCCAGCCAGATAAGCCATGACATAGGAATAGACACAGTGCAACATGAGAGCAAGCACCAGGCCTCTTAGTAATGGCCCTTTAGGGAAATTCATGTGTGTGTGTGTGTGTGTGTGTGTGTGTATGCATGTGCGAGTGTGTGTTTGAGTGAGTGAGTGTGTGTGTGTGTGTGTGAGCGAGTGTGTGTGCGTGTATGTATGTGTGTTAGTGTGTGTGCCTGTATGCCTGTATGTGTGTTTGTGTGTGTTTGTGTGTGTGCCTGTGTGTTTACGTGTGTATGCGTGTGTGTGTGTATGTTTGTGTGTGCATGTGTGTGTGTGTGTGTGTGTGTGTGTGTGTGTGTGTGTGTGTGTGTGTATGTGTGAGATTGTCATCAAGGGGGAAGGTCTGAAATGGCTTGAGCCCCACTGTAGTGCATAGTATGTACTCCTACACCACACATTACAATTTAGATTCTATCTATGAGCACTATGCTCGAAATTATGGATCAGGCACCACCAGTGAAGGTCTAAAGTGCTACAATTGTTTACATGGTACACTCATCACCTAAGCCAATGTTACATGGTATGTGCATCACCTAAGCCAATGTTACATTCTACATTCATCACCTAAGCCCATTTCCCCACATAGTAGCTGCTGTCCGTGAGCTGAGACTGGTGTTAGTGGGGCTGAGTGGAGTTGGGAAGAGTGCAGCAGGAAACACCATCCTGGGCAGAGAGGAGTTTACATCAGAGATCAGCTCCTCTTCTGTGACCCTGACGAGCGAGGGAAGAGAAGGAGAAGTCTGTGGGAGAAGAGTCACTGTGGTGGACACTCCAGGCTTGTTCAACCCTGAGCTCTCAGGAGAGACACTTAGAAAGGAGATGGAGAGATGTGTATCTCTGTGTGGCGCTGGAGCCCACACATTCCTCCTGGTCATACAGCTGGGACGATTCACTGAACAGGAGAAGAGAGTGATGGAGACACTGCAGGAGCTCTTCTCTAAGAGAGTGGATCAATACATGGTGGTCCTCTTCACTTATGGGGACAAACTGAGAAACAAAAACATTGATCAATTTATCAGTAAGGACACAAACCTGCAACAACTCCTAGAGAATTGTGGACGTCGTTACCATGTCTTTAACAATGAGGACAAGGAGAATCGCTCTCAGGTCCCTGAGCTGCTGCAGAAGATCGATAAGATGGTGGAGGAGAATCAAGGACACTGCTACACCAATGAGATGAGGGGTGAAGAATGTGAGATGTGGAGTGAAGAGAAAGGTGAGACGAGGGGTGAAGGGGAAGATTAAATGATTAGTAAAGAGGAAGGCAAGATGAGGGGTCATTTTTTTAAATCCATCCTATCATTATGTTTGACAGAGATGCACACATTGGAGTGGTGCTTTAGTAAGGAATACATTAATTTATTATGTTTTTGTCAGGGGGTGTTAGCTCCCCCACACTAATTAGCCCTCCTTCCCTTCCTGCCCTGCAGGAACCCACAAACCCTCCAAAAATGACCCGGCTGTGTAAGTAAAATACAATTGATATATTTAATTTCATGAAAAAATAGAGATAACAATCGCACATACTTGGATACTGAACACAATGTCTTTGCTTCTCCCTTTCAAGCTCACCCACAGGACTGCCTCCCACACGTAAGCATGCGCCCGTACACTACACCACACAACACACTGCACCTGTGTAATTTACAGCACCGTACACTCCACCACACAACACACTGCACCTGTGTCATTTACAGCACCGTACACTCCACCACACAACACACTGCACCTGTGTCATTTACAGCACCGTACACTCCACCACACAACACACTGCACCTGTGTCATTTACAGCACCGTACACTCCACCACACAACACACTGCACCTGTGTCATTTACAGCACCGTACACTCCACCACACAACACACTGCTGTGTCATTGTGTCATTTACAGCACCTGTGTCATTCCACCACACAACACACCGCACCTGTGTCATTTACAGCACCGTACACTCCACCACACAACACACTGCACCTGTGTCATTTACAGCACCTGTACACTACACCACACAACACACTGCACCTGTGTCATTTACAGCACCATAGACTCCACCACACAACACACTGCACCCATGTCATTTACAGCACCGTACACTCCACCACACTACACACTGCACTGCACTGCAAGGGTCTGAAACAATATGGCATGTTTACATGTCCAGATCACAAAGTGGCAGGAAATTGTATACAGAGCAGCGAGAGAACCATGAGAAAAAGAAAACTTAAATATACAGATCAGGATATAGAGTTAATAGTCCACGAGGTACAGCATCACAACAGCATATTACTGCACAGCATTACAACACCAACAGAGAAGATAAACATTTGGAGTGATATCACAAAAAACATCATTAGGCATAAAGAACGAACAGGACACTGTATGATGTAAAGAAAAAACAGCATATTAACATTGATACAACAACAGGTTAAAGAATCCACATTGTTAAAACTTTGTTTTGTTTGATGAATGTCTTCTCTGACTACTGCAAAATATATGTAAAGATGTGCTTGCTGAAATTCCTGCAACCCACAAATAGTTAAATTGATAAAAATTGTGCCTTTGAGGATTTTTTTATCCTTGTCGGACCATTGACCAATTGATCTAGATAATACTTATGATAAACTTATATTTTTAAATTACATTTTTTTACTTTTTCAGACCAGTTTAAATTTAAATCGCCAATGAGAATGAGCTCCTTATTGTGGTGACATTCTTTGAAGAGTTTATAGAACATGAACTAGGCTATATCAACACTCAAAATACCGCCTGCTTTCAAAGGTTCTTAAGATTCTCACGCAAAGAGGAGAGTCACATCTCAAACAAGGCATGCTTTAGGAAATCAGACGGCATACCTAATCAGCCTAATTTACCAAATCTCCACCCTGTTTTTGCATTTTCACTCCAGGTATACATATGCATGAACAGATTTAACTATGTATCGAAAGAAATTACATCCTAATAGCGATTTGACACATTGCGACCGATTGGTAAATCTGACAAAGATATTGCAACCTTGTAATGGCTGCTTTCCGAATGCAAAGCCTTTAGTAAATCTGGCCTTCAGTGCTGTATAGGTATGGGGTATATACATAAACCGGTAACATACCTGCCATCCAATACTGAATACTGAGGAAACCCTCAGATTGTCATCAAGGGGGAAGGTCTGAAATGGCTTGAGCCCCACTGTAGTGCATAGTATGTACTACTACACCACACATTACAATTTAGATTCTATCTATGAGCACTATGCTCGAAATTATAGATCAGGCACCACCAGTGAAGGTCTAGAGCAGGGGTGTCCAAACTACGGCCCGCGGGCCCACTGCGGCCCGCGGTCCATTTTTAATTGGCCCGCAGCAAATTATAAAAATATAATGGAATATCGCCCGCGCATGAAACTTGCACTTGACTGAGTTGTAATTCTTAGTTTCACCACTAGTGGAGCCACCCGTATTCATTGAAGACTCATTAATACAGCAGCCTCTCCCTCCAAATTAATCAATAAAAATGTTGCAAGAGATGACCAAAAATGGCGGAATCAAAGAAACGCACGATAGAAAGTGAGTGCAGAAAATATCAGACACGGTGGGAAAATGAATATTTCTTTATAGAAGTCAAGGGAAGTGTGTCTGTTTGATTTGCAATGATACTGTTGCAGTGATGAAAGAGTACAATATACGTAGGCACTACGAAACAAAACATCAGACCTACAGGTCCTACACCGGTGCTGAGCGGGCAGAGAAAGCTAAACAAATGGGAGCTAGCCTGCGAACTCAACAAGAGTATTTTTTCCGTGCTAACAAAATACAAGAGAATGCTACCATAGCCAGCTATGAGGTAGCTCAACTTATTGCAAGACACGGGAAACCTTTTTCAGATGGTGACTTCATTAAACAGTGCCTCACTAAAGTCACAGAAATAACGTGCCCGGAAAAGATGCAAGAAATCAACAACGTGAGCATGTCCAGAAACACAGTTGTGCGCCGAATCGAAGACTTGTCTGCTAACTTAAATC
Organism: Aldrovandia affinis; assembly: GCA_029706075.1. Taxonomy (NCBI): domain Eukaryota; kingdom Metazoa; phylum Chordata; class Actinopteri; order Notacanthiformes; family Halosauridae; genus Aldrovandia; species Aldrovandia affinis. The sequence goes on from JAINUG010000544.1 coordinate 119,621, forward strand.
ACCAAGTGTCACATAAAGCTTGTGCTTTTGATTTTTACTCGATTGCATGTGACGAGAGCACAGACACCGCACAGCTGTTTAATTTTTCTGCGAGGAGTTTTGCATAACGTTGGAGCTGCTTGATCTCACGAGTCTAAAGGGCACAACAACGGGTAAAGACATTTTTGAAGCTGTGTCAGATGCAATCGACAAGATGAAACTTCAATGGGACAAGCTGTGTGGAATTACAACGGATGGGGCTCCGGCTATGACAGGAGAGCGCAAAGGAATGGCTTCAATGAATGGCCAAGGTGCGAGAGAGTGGAGGTGACGCTGTTAAAATGCATTACTAAAAAGAATTACTCTTTTATGTCGAAAAGCTTGAATACTCATCAATTATAATAAAAGTTGATTTTAAAACAAAATTTAGTTGAAAAGTGAATAATACCAACAGTTTATTCACTTAAATTAACATGCCCCCTATCTCTTTATATAGGGCAGTGAAGGGGGGTTTGGCTCTGTTTAAGAAGAAACAGAGACTGATATTTTGAGAATGTGCCGTTAATCCATTTGCAACAAAATATATTACAATTCATTAATAAAAAGTCGTGATGTTGTCTGTTTTCTTTTTTATTTAAGAATATTGAATTATCAGGCATAATTTACCTACATTTGACTGATTTTGTTAATGTTAACTCTAGTAGTGGCCCAGCCTTTCGTATATTTTTCTGTATGTGGCCCTCAGTGGAAAAAGTTTGGACACCCCTGGTCTAGAGTGTGTGGTGTCCCCAGGGGTTGGGCGACACTCACGGACCTTGCAGAGGGCGTAGGCAAGTTAAAGAACACAGAGGAGGCAGTATTCAAAACAAAATGATAATTTATGAACTAATAATCTTCTTGACAAACACTACACAAAACAAAGGGCGGGGTATTCGGGGGAATACAAACACAAAGTCTGCAATCTTTATCTCGTTGTCAGTGTCCAAAATCCAGTTCCGTTATCCAGGTCAATTCCGTTATCCAGTCCGTAGTCAATCCAAAGGGGGGTCCTCAAAACAATCCAATTTCATACACAAAAAATACTCCAAAAACACTTTTCCACTCTCTCTCTAAATCCCGGCTAGTCAAACGACGTCACGGTTCCTCACTCTCCTTCAACACACTCACCAACTCCTTTCCAAACACGTTCCTACTCCTTTCCAAGTGTGATGGGATTCAGCCCTTTAAATAGGCCTTGAAATGGCCTTCAACTGTTTGTTAGTCCCATTGCCTTTACTCCGTTCAGGTGTTACTGTGGCCTGCTGGGAAATGTCGTGTTTTCGGCTCCCATTTGTTGAAGGACCCGGCAGCCATTTCCTTGTGCAGCCCCTTGGGCTGCCACCAGTGATACAATTGTTTACATGGTACACTCATCACCTAAGCCAATGTTACATGGTACATGCATCACCTAAGCCAATGTTACATTCTACATTCATCACCTAAGCCCATTTCCCCACATAGTAGCTGCTGTCCGTGAGCTGAGACTGGTGTTAGTGGGGCTGAGTGGAGTTGGGAAGAGTGCAGCAGGAAACACCATCCTGGGCAGAGATGCGTTTACATCAGAGATCAGCTCCTCTTCTGTGACCCTGACGAGCGAGGGAAGAGAAGGAGAAGTCTGTGGGAGAAGAGTCACTGTGGTGGACACTCCAGGCTTGTTCAACCCTGAGCTCTCAGGAGAGACACTTAGAATGGAGATGGAGAGATGTGTGTCTCTGTGTGGCGCTGGAGCCCACACATTCCTCCTGGTCATACAGCTGGGACGATTCACTGAACAGGAGAAGAGAGTGATGGAGACACTGCAGGAGCTCTTCTCTAAGAGAGTGGATCGATACATGGTGGTCCTCTTCACTTATGGGGACAAACTGAGAAACACAAACATTGATCAATTTATCAGTAAGGACACAAACCTGCAACAACTCCTAGAGAAGTGTGGACGTCGTTACCATGTCTTTAACAATGAGGACAAGGAGAATCGCTCTCAGGTCCCTGAGCTGCTGCAGAAGATCGATAAGATGGTGGAGGAGAATCAAGGACACTGCTACACCAATGAGATGAGGGGTGAAGAAGGTGAGATGTGGAGTGAAGAGAAAGGTGAGACGAGGGGTGAAGGGGAAGATGAAATGATTAGTAAAGAGGAAGGTGAGATGAGGGGTCATTTAAAAAATCATTTGAACAAATCCATCCTATCATTATGGTTGACAGAGATGCACACATTGGAGTGGTGCTTTAATAAGGAATACATTAACTTATTATGTTTTTGTCAGGGGGTGTGAGCTCCCCCACACTAACCCTCCTTCCCTTCCTCCCCTGCAGGAACCCACAAACCCTCCAAAAATTACCTGGCTATGTAAGTAAAATACAATTGCTATATTTAATTTCATGAAAAAATTTAGATAACAATTGCGAATACTTGGATACTGAACACAATGTCTTTGCTTCTCCCTTTCAAGCTCACCCACAGCACCGCCTCCCACACGTAAGCATGCGCCCGTACACTACACCACACAACACACCACACCTGTGTCATTCACACCACAATAGGAGAGACTGAGCACAAACAGAGGCACTACACACTGTCCCACAGACACCCTTAATGCCCCCAGTGGACTGCTCCCCTGTCCCGTCTCCGGCGCTCCTCTCACCCTCTTTACGGGGTGGCCTAGACTGTTTGGGCACAGATGCCACTCACGCACGATGGACTGAATAAACTACAATAATGAATAACACAGGAGAAAACACGATAATGAGTGGAGCTCCCAGCTGCGGCACAATATTGGGGGGGAATGCCACAAATACTAAAACACAGCCCCTCAACCGATCTGCACCACCTAATCACCTTCCCCTCTTATCCCTTTCTCTCTCGAGCTGACTATGTGCAGAATAACACACACACGCAGCCAAGAACTCACCACTCTACCGGACATAACACACACACGCACATTAGCTGGGTGAGGGCGCACATTCCTTACTGACTGGTGACCGCCGAGTAGCTCCAGACACCCCTGCAATGTTGGCTTCCTCGTCTGCTTCAGCTTTCTTCACATCTGCTTCAGTTTATTTTCTTGGCTGGAACCTGCAATCCTCCAAACATGTGTACTTCAGATGTTTCATTTTTTTCTGTTTCCCAGGTCCCAAGCGCCCACGAGTCTTCCGTAAACCAGGTAATTATAATATTTTACTGGACACCCCTTAGTGTTTTGACCGGTACCGGTCAAATAACTATGATTTAGCACAAATCTGTAATGCATACATTCATAGAGCAGTCTATGACAGCTATTCTGTGGCTAAAACCTACACTACACTCGGCAGCGGATGCCACTGTTTTGAGCCCAATCAGATGCTTCACAAGCTGAGGAAAATACAAAATGGGATAATAGCTAGCTAATTACCATGCCCAAGTATCAAGCCAACAGTTAGAGTATGCCCTAATTACATTGACCTTTCTTTCACATTATTGATGCTCAAATCAGATGATGGTGCCTTTGTAAAAATTAATATAAATAATTTGGTAACTCTAAAACATTACTAATGTTAACTAGCTAGTTAGTAAGTAGTGGCCAAAAAGGTGGAAACACTTGGGTAAAATAGCGTCACAATATATGTTGAAAATGTTGAAAATAATATCAAATATATTATTATTTTATATATATAATAATAAAAGTCACCATGTGGCCCATAGAGTTAAAGGAGAGATTGTACCTTTTAAGTTCAGTGGGAGATCCTGAAAAGTTCCAAACTCTCAGGGCCAGATTTACTAAGGACATAGTCGCAACTCAAAAACAGCGGCTATAATGCGACTCTTTTGCTTTTGCAAACGCCGACACATTAACGACTAATTTACTAAGAGAGGGTCTAATTAAAGAAGTGAAATGCCCTCATTCTCAATTTTGTGGTAGGAGACACCCATAAAAAAGGGTCTGAAACAATATGGCATGCTCACATGTCCAGATCACAAAGTGGCAGGAAATTGTATACAGAGCAGCGAGAGAACCATGAGAAAAAGAAAACTTAAATATACAGATCAGGATATAGAGTTAATAGTCCACGAGGTACAGCATCACAACAGCATATTACTGCACAGCATTACAACACCAACAGAGAAGATAAACATTTGGAGTGATATCACAAAAAACATCATTAGGCATAAAGAACGAACAGGACACTGTATGATGTAAAGAAAAAACAGCATATTAACATTGATACAACAACAGGTTAAAGAATCCACATTGTTAAAACTTTGTTTTGTTTGATGAATGTCTTCTCTGACTACTGCAAAATATATGTAAAGATGTGCTTGCTGAAATTCCTGCAACCCACAAATAGTTAAATTGATAAAAATTGTGCCTTTGAGGATTTTTTTTATCCTTGTCGGACCATTGACCAATTGATCTAGATAATACTTGTGATAAACTTATATTTTTTAATTAAATTTTTTTACTTTAATTTTTTTAATTTTCAGACCAGTTTAAATTAAAATCGCCAATGAGAATGAGCTCCTTATTGTGGTGACATTCTTTGAAGAGTTTATAGAACATGAACTAGGCTATATCAACACTCAAAATACCGCCTGCTTTCAAAGGTTCTTAAGATTCTCACGCAAAGAGGAGAGTCACATCTCAAACAAGGCATGCTTTAGGAAATCAGACGGCTTACCTAATCAGCCTAATTTACAAAATCTCCACCCTGTTTTTGCATTTTCACTGCAGGTATACATATGCATGAACAGATTTAACTATGTATCTAAATAAATTACATCCTAATAGCGATTTGACACATTGCAACCGATTGGTAAATCTGACATAGATTGCAACCTTGTAATGGCTGCTTTCCGAATGCAAAGCCTTTAGTAAATCTGACCGTCAGTGCTGTATAGGTATGGGGTATATACATAAACCGGTAACATACCTGCCATCCAATACTGAATACTGAGGAAACCCTGCTCATCAAACAGGCTGATAATCAAGACAAATTATAGTCAAATTATGTCATTCTTTCACAGGGTCATCTTTTTAGATATTTCTCTCTCAGATCAACAGTGGCTAAGAAGTAACAGAAGTGTACTTGTTATTCCACAGGACTGTTGCATTCTCGGACTGTTACACTGAGGATTGTACTACTGGGAAAGACCGGAGTGGGAAAGAGTGCAGCAGCAAACACCATCCTGGGGAAAGTAGTGTTTGCATCTCGGCTCTCCTCTTCCTCTGTGACATCACAATGTCAGAAGGCAAAAGCAGTGGTTGATAAGAGAGAAGAGGTGACTGTGATTGACACTCCTTGCCTGTTTGACAGAGGGTGCTGTAATGATGGCATCAGAAAGGAGATTGAGAAGTGCATCTCTCTGTCCTCTCCAGGACCCCATGTGTTCCTTGTGGTTCTCTCATTGAAAAACAGGTTTACACAAGAGGATCAGGACACAGTGAAGATCATTCAGGAGACCATTGGTGCGGAATCAGCCAAGTACACAATGGTGCTACTCACGAATGGAGACCAGCTGAAGGAAACTACTATTGAAGAATTTCTGAGTGGCAATAAAAACCTTCAGCAGTTCATTGATCAGTCCCATGGTGGATATCACATCTTTAACAATGAGGACATGGCGAATCGCTCTCAGGTCACTGAGCTGCTGCAGAAGATCAATAAGATGATGGCAGCGAATGGGGGGGGCTGCTACACCAGTGACATGTACAAGAAGGCTGAAGACGCGATTGAAGAGGAGAAGAGACACAGGAGGAAGGAGGAGCTGAAGAGGTGTTCAGAGGGAGAATCTCAGAAGGAAAAGATAGAGTATCTCAGAAAATCTCTGGAAGAAGAAGAAATTGAGTTGAAAGAATTCAGGGATGAACAACAGCAGAGAGAGGCTAGAGAGAGAGAGACTAAAGACAGGGAGGCTAGAGAGAGAGAGACTACGGCCAGAGAAGCTAGAGAGAGACTGGCTAGAGAGAAAGCAGCTAGAGACAGAGAGACGAGAGAGAGAGCAGCTAGAGACAGAGAGGCTAGAGAGAGAGAGACGAGAGAGAGAGAGGCTAGAGAGAGAGAGACGAGAGAGAGAGAGGCTAGAGCGAGAGAGACGAGAGAGAGAGAGACTAGAGACAGGGAGGCTAGAGAGAGAGAGACTAAGGCCAGAGAAGCTAGAGAGAGACTGGCTAGAGAGAGAGCAGCTAGAGACAGAGAGGCTAGAGAGAGAGAGACGAGAGAGAGAGAGGCTAGAGAGAATGATGAGAGAGCAGCAGCAGAAGCAGCAATAGAACAGGAAGAAAGAAAATCACAAAAATGTACCATACTCTGAGAAGTACAAACACACTCTATATGAAGATTTTATTTTTTGTATTCACTCTTCTTTGCTTGACTCTTGTAATAGATATTTGTTTTGTGGATCAGAGATCATTTTGTCTACATCACCAGGATTTATCTATGATAACTATGAGCCTCTTGCTACAAATCATTGTTTTACAAATCACACCTGTTACAGAGAAACTAATGTAGATTCAAATATTCTATCACTCTTTTAAACATGTATCCGTATCTGTCTATGATTTCAAAATGAAGATGCATTTCCACACATTCCACACGTTTTTAATGCACTGATATTTTTAGAACTAATTCAATAATATATATTTTACTGAAATACCAAAATTCTGTCACTGTTTCATTACCACAGTCAAAGCTTATAGCTTCAGGTTTGTTCTTTTTACTTTATGTGTGAATTTTGTTTTAAATGAAGGAAAAAAAACTGAATGTTAAAGATCATACTAAATACGTAAATAGCAGTGAATGTGTCATTTATACTGTAATTGAGAAATGCTGCATTTCATCAAATAATACATATATGTTAGAAAGCAATGTGTTGAGTCAGCCTTTGTGTTCATTCTACTGCATTACATGTTGCCAAATTCCTAAAATTGAATATATTGATAGATAAACTAGGGCACAGTGGGCTAGTTCACAGACAGTTGGTTGTTTTTTCCAGGGAACCTATGGGACATGGTCTGAACTGGAACAGGACACGGGGTAACTTGTGGAATATAGTAATTTAGGACTTAGGAAAAATGTAAGCTATGTGACTTAGCCTCTGGACTGAATGTCACAAGGGCAACAGATAACCTGTGGAACCTAGCCTCTAGCCCCGCAAAGCACGGGGGCAACGGTTCACCCAAAAGACAGCCTATGGACTGAACTGAGACAGGACAACAGGTAACCTGGAGGACTTCGTTTCTGGTATGAATTGGACTAGGACAAAAGGTAACCTGTGGGACAGTCTCTGAGACTAACTGGACCTGGACAACATCTGTAAGACTTAAGTCACTGGTGGTAGCAGCACCTAGGCAATGGGGCCTAGCATGGCTTAGCATTTGCAGACACTTATAGACTAGTGTTGGTGGGATCCAGGTTGTGCAGGTCAAAGGTTAGACAGCGGACAGGTAGGTGTGTAATTCCCCTATTGCTGTGTGTGTACAGTAGTGTATGTGCTGTATGAGAAGATGAAATGGTTAATACTAACATTAAAGCCAAGGATTTCACAAACTAGTCGACTTAGGCACCTGGTAAACCATAGGACTCTAGCCTCAGAAAGCACTCACAATAGGTCACACACAGGACTGATCTGGGCCAGGTGAACAGGTAACCTGTGGGACAGTTCATTGTGGCATGTAACGTGTAGCATCTGGACTGAACTGGATCATAGCAAACTGTAACCTGTAGGATATAGTAATTTAGGACTCAGGCAACAAGGTAAGTTATGGGATTTAGCCGGTTAAAAGCCAATGCCCACTAGTGAGTAGAGGAACACCCGTGGGCGTAATCCCGGTCGAATCTTCCTCTAAACAATGCACCTGCCTGCCTGTGACGATCGAGAGGGGAGGCCAGATGCGTGAGACTACCGCCCTCACTGACTCTGGCGCTGAGGAGAGTTTTCTGGATGCTGGTGTGGCTGCTAGGTGTTTCCAGTCTTTCCAGTCTTTCAACTCGCTCAACGGTCAAAGCTAAAGTTGCACATCATTGATTCTCCTCATGCTCCCATTGTTCTTGGTCATCCCTGGCTAGTTAGACATAACCCCTCCTTGGAGTGCAGCAGTCACAAGATTGTGGGTTGGAGCCCATGCTGTTAGCCTCATTGCCTGCATCAAGCCCACTCTTCTGTTCCGAGTTCCCTTTCTCCCGAGAAACCCCCTGACCTGTCTGTCGTTCTATCCGAGTACCTGGACCTCAAGGAAGACTTCCGCAAATCCCGAGCCCCCTGCCTGCCCCCCCATCGCCCCTATGATTGCACCATCAAACTCCTGCCCGGTACTACCCCTCCTAGGGGCGCCTGTTTTCCTTGTCCCGTCCCGAGACAGATACTGTGAATAAGTATCTACAGGAGTCACTGGCTGCTGGCATAATTCGCCCTTCCTCTTCACCCGCTGGAGCTGGTTTCTTCTTTGTGGGCAAGAAGGACGGTTCTCTATGCCCTTGCATCGACTACCGGGCACTCAATGACATCACCATCAAGAATCATTACCCTCTCCCCCTCATGACATCGGCTTTTGAACAACTGCAAGGGGCCACTGTCTTCACGAAGTTGGACCTGCGCAATGCTTACCACCTGGTGCGCATTCGTGAGTGGGACGAGTGGAAGACCGCCTTCAATACCCCGACTGGCCACTGGGAGTACCTGGTGATGCCTTTCGGTTTGACCAACACTCCGGCAGTTTTCCAAGCCCTGGTGAATGACGTGTTAAGAGACTTTATTAATCAGTTTGTTTTCATGTACCTTGACGACATTCTTATCTTCTCTGAGACCCAAGGTGAACACGTCATTCACGTCTGCAAGGTTTTCCAGCGTCTTCTGGAGAACAGACTTTTCGTCAAGGCTGAAAAATGTGAATTCCATTGTCAGACCACCACCTTCCTGGGCTATATCATCTCGGCTGGGAGCCCTCAGAAGATCAAGGCTGTTCTGGACTGGCCCCGGCCGGAGAGTCGTAAGGAATTACAGCTGTTTTTGGGATTTGCTAATTTTATAGGAGATTCATCCGCAATTACAGCACCCTGGCAGCACCCCTCACAGCCCTCACATCAGCAAGGCAAGGCAAGACAAGTTTATTTATATAGCACATTTCATACAACAGTGGCAATTCAAAGTGCTTTACACAGAGCATAAAAATACAGAATAAGGAGAATAAGTAAAAAAATACAAATAAATGTATATAGAATAAAAATGAGATATAAAAAGTAAAAGAGTAAAACAAAGTGCATTGCACATAAAAAGAATAGGTAAGAAAATACAAATAAGTGTATATATAATCAAATTAAGATATAAAGAGTAAAAGAGTAAATCAAAGTGCTAGAGTTTAATCGTAGATACTGCAAAACATGAAGGTTTTAAGCCTGGTTTTGAATATATTTAGAGTTTGGGCCTGTTTGAGTTCTTCAGGGAGTTTATTCCAGATGCCTGAGGCAGAGTGACTAAAAGCTGCTTCACCATGTTTTGTTTTCACTCTTGGAGTGTTTAATAGACTGGTCTCAGATGACCTTAGGGGTCTAGCTGGAATGTAGGGTGAGAGGAGGTCTGATATGTATTTTGGCCCAAGACCATTTAGTGATTTATAGACAATTAGGAGTACTTTCAATTCAATTCTCTGACAGACTGGTAGCCAGTGTAGAGATCTGAGAATTGGTCTGATGTGTTCAAATTTTTTAGTTTTAGTTAAGACTCTAGCAGCGGCATTTTGGACAAGCTGCAATTTGCGAACAGCCCCTTTAGATAGGCCTGTCAGAAGACCATTACAATAATCAAGCCTACTTGAAATAAATGCATGGATGAGCTTTTCAAGATCTTGTTTAGACATGAAACCTCTAATTCTTGCTATGTTTTTCAGGTGATAGTAGGCTGATTTAGTTATTGAATTTATGTGGCTGTTACAGTTTAGATCGGAGTCTAGAATTACCCCAAGATTTCTGACCTGGTTTTTAGTCTGAAGAGAGAGAAAATCAAGGTGGGCACTGACTTTCGATCTTTTGTCATGTGCACCGAAGACAATTATCTCAGTTTTATCTTTGTTTAGCTGGAGAAAATTGTGTCTCATCCAGCTGTTTATCTGTTCAATGCATTGACAGAGATTGTCGATGGGACTATAGTCATTTGGTGAGAGGGCTATGTAAATTTGAGTGTCATCTGCATAGTTGTGGTAGGCAATTTCATTATTTTTTAAGATGTGTCCTAATGGAAGCATGTAGAGATTGAATAAAAGGGAGCCAAGGATTGATCCTTGGGGAACTCCACACATTATTTTAATTTGATCAGATACAAAGTTGCCAATGGAGACATAATAGTTTCTGTCCTGTAGGTAGGATCTAAACCAATTTAAGACAGTGCCTGAAAGTCCAACCCAATTTTCTAGTCTGTCTATTAAAATGTTGTGGTCTATAGTGTCAAAGGCAGCGCTAAGATCTAGTAATACTAAAACTGAAATTTTCACGGAATCTGTATTTAAACTGATGTCATTTAAGACCTTGATAAGGGCCGTTTCAGTGCTATGTAAGGGGCGAAAACCTGATTGAAAGCTGTCAAAGAGGTCATTTAAGGTCAAATAGTTGCTAAGTTGTTGGTAGACAATTTGTTCAATTATTTTACCTATGAAGGGTAAGTTTGATATGGGTCTGTAAGTGTTTAGTAAAAGTGGGTCTAGGCTGCTCTTTTTTAATAAAGGCTTAATAACTGCAGTTTTCAAAGTTTCAGGGAAATGTCCTGATAGAAGGGAATTGTTGATTATTTGTATTAAATCACTCGCCAAGCAGCTAAAAACGTTTTTTTAAAAGCTCGTAGGTAGAACATCGAGGGCACAGGTAGATGGTTTAAGATGTGACATTATTTCATCAAGAGTTTTGTAGTCGATGGTGTTAAATTGTGTCATAGTTGTTATATTATCCTTATCTGGGAATAAAGGTGACATATTTATTGTGCCTGACATAGAGGAGCTAATGACTTGTCTAATGCCTTCTATTTTAGTGATAAAAAAGGATGCAAACTCATTGCATTTCCTAGTAGAGAGGAGTTCCTGAGCAATGGATGCTGGTGGATTTGTTAGCTTATCAACAGTGTTAAAAAGGATGCACGCATTATTGATGTTATTATTTATGATCTTAGAGAAAAAGAATTGTCTGGCGCTTCTTATTTCTGTATTGTAGATTTGAAGATTCTCTTTATAGATATCATAATGGATCTGAAGATTTGATTTTCTCCATCTGCGCTCTGCTTTACGACACTCCCTTTTTTGGGCCTTTACAGATGGAGCAGTTCTCCAGGGAGCTTTTTGCTTACCAGAGATGGATTTTACCCTAATAGGCGCAATAGCATCAATAGCTTTTGTGATTTTTGAGTTGAAATCCTGCAGAAGATCATTAACTGAGGATGAAATAGAAGAAGCCAAGGTCCGATTTGACTGGAACCCCAGAGCAGAAGAAGCTTTCCACGCCCTCAAGCAGCGCTTCACTTCTGATCCTATCCTCATCCATCCTGACACTACTGCCCAGTTTATCGTTGAGGTCGACACTTCCAACATTGGAGTGGGGGCCATTCTCTCACAACGCTCCTCCAAGGATAACAAGATCCACCCATGCGCCTTTTATTTCCACCGGCTCAGCTCCAGAGAACAAAATTATGACATTGGAAATTGAGAGCTACTTGCAGTTAAACTCACCTTGGAGGAGTGGAGGCACTGGCTTGAGAGCGCACAAGTCCCTTTCCTTGTATGGACCGATCACAAAAACCTGGAATACTTACAGACAGCTAAGAGACTCAATTCCTGTCAGGCCCGTTGGTCTGTTTTTCTCAAGATTCAATTTTGCCCTCTCCTATAGACCCTGTTCCAAGAACACTAAACCTGATGCCCTCTCCCGCCGATTCGACCTTCCCTCAAATTCTTCTGATCCTGACACCATTCTACCACAACACTGCTTTATCAACGCTCTTCAACTGGACATTGAAACCACTGTTCGCTCGGCCCTGGACGGGGAGGTTGGTCCCAGTCGCTGTCCTACCAACCGTCTCTTTGTTCTGGAATCCGTTCGCTCCCAAGTCCTGCAGTGGGGCCACTCTTCATTACTAGCCTGTCATTCTGGTATCAATAGAACTATTACCTTCATTCAAAGACGTTTCTGGTGACCAGCCATGTCCCAAGACATCAAGGATCTGGGGGCCGTGTCTTTTGGTCTCCCCCTCGTTATTGTATTAGTGATTCCAATTGTTCTCACCTGTGTTCTTGCCCATTTCCCCTCCCAGTCACACCTGATTCCTCCCCGTTTGTATTGTATTGTTTATTTGTTCCTAGTTTGCACTTTCTCATTGTCAGAACGTTGATCAATATTCACTGTGCCGATTGTGTGTAAGCCAGAGTTTGTTGTATTTTCCGAGACACCCCTTCTGTTTGACTACGAGTTTTTGCCTTTCGATTTGGTTTGTTTGCTTATCTGCTATTTTGGTTTTTATCTTTGGATTGTTTTTTGACTACTCTTTTTGGATTCCAATTTTGTACTTCATCTAACTCTGACTATCGGCTTTTGAACCCTGCTTGATCATTAAACGTTCCTTTCCTGCCTTATCCTGGTCTGCGCCTGGGTCCTTGTCCGGCCCTCACAGTCGAAGTCTCCAGTTTAACTTTTTGGCTAACTGTTATGGCCATTCTAACCAACACATTGGTTACAGTCTAAATTATGATAAAGCATATGACGAGTTTCGTTCCAATATGAACCTTTATCTATGTTCAAAATATATCAGATTCTGAAATCATACATAGCCTATATGTGTGTTTACAAATTTGTTTCTCCGCAAAACGCAATAGCCTATACCACAGATCAGATATATGTTTTTTTCATAACGCTACATATCCATTGTGCAGCTAGATCAAAAGTGAAAGGTGGGTGAATCCAACATTTCTTCCTCTGTTTACATCTCTCATCTTTGATACTTGACTTGTCTTGTAAATGGCCTATATTTTGTCAAAAAATAAAAGAATGTCTCCAAAGACATGAATAATAGCAAATGCTCACTGTTGCCTATAGTAGTTTATGTAGGACAGAATAAGTACATGGTATACTTGGAATATATAACATAACATGAAAAGTTATTGTGGCTGCGTTCACAATAGCCGTGTTATGCTAGTTGTACTAGCAGAAAACCGGTTGGAAAGAACTTAGGTGAATCCAACATTTCTTACTCTCCTTACAATTCTACAATTCAAAAAAGTCTGTGGCGTCCATCAACATTCAAGGCAGAGCTTGGGTGCGACTTGACAGTATTTTCCACAGACAAATCACTTGCACTTGTAACGAATGTCACAAGTTTTGTTCCCTTGACATCTGGACACCTGACACTGTTTCCTCTTCACTGGCCGCTCTTGCTGAGGTGTGTTGGGAGCTTGTGGACTGCATAGCGGCGTAAGGGCTGTACGTCTTGGAGTATGTAAGCCTAGAGCTGCCTTTGCCATCATGTGATTTGCACGCAACTCCTTTGTCAGCTCAAGAAAAAACCTTCTCCGGCTGATTGTATTGTCCATGCACTGCATGTACAAAATATGGGCATTGATGGCAGCCAGATCAAAAAGGTTGTAGAACACAGCAACTGGCCAACGGCAACTGCCTCCTTTGACTGAATACAACCGTGCCATCTGATCCAACACATCCACTCCCATTGTTGTGTTGTTATAATGCGCAATCGTTTCGGGCAATTTCTTTGCACCATTGTCAATCGCTACTGATGGGTGCATGGTGCTCAAGATGCACACATTTTTCTTTGGCTTGCATTGATAAACAGTGAGTGTAGCTTTTCCAGCTTTCCAGATTGTGGTGGAAAGTCTTTATTCTGTGCCCGTGCAGAAGGGGGTACTTCTCTCCTAATTTTATTCATGGTACCAACAATGGTGGTTTTGTTCGCATAGAGTTTGTTTGCCAGAGCGATTGAGGTGAAGAAATTGTCTGAAGTTATATTTCTTCCTTTCCCAATGAAGGGTTCCACGAGGTGCATTACCACATTGTCAACCAACCGTTCACTGAGAGGCCTCGTCTCATCTTTCCCAAGATATAACTTACTTCCGGGTTTTAGGACTACAAACTGTGTAAGGAGCGCCATCTGGTGAACATTTTGCGTCAGCACCAGTGCCTCTCTCTGTAGACTTAGCACTCTTTTGACCGGACAGGTGGCGGTCATAGGTATTTCAAAGGCGCTCCTAGTGTTAAAGAAACACTGAAGTTATATGTCTAACTCCAAGTATGTTGATGTTAAACAAATATATTTACATACTATATTATATACAGTATTGTAGCACCCGAGTAGGCGCGTGCTATGGCGTCATTGTGGAGGGGAAATACCTGTCCGCCCGCTGGCTCCACTCCCGCGCCGAATTGGGAACCCCCGGATTGATTCCCCAGCTGAAGTGCGTTAAACGCAAATGACGCGTGATTAAAAGGTGCGCTCTCCCTCGGATGCATTGTTGGGAGTAGGTACGAGATCTGTGTGTGCGAGGGTTTAGAGAGAGAGAGAGAGAGAGAGAGAAAGAGAATTCGTGTTTTTGGATTACTTTGTTTTTGTGGCGAACGGACTGCTAGTTTTTTTGGATATTGGACAAACGGAACGGACAACGACGACGAGAAAAGAATTACCCCGGAACGGACAACGACGACGAAATTGGATTACGGACACCACAACAAAGGAAAGAGGAAAGTTTGTGGACATTGTTACATTGCACGGGACATTTGATTGCCCGCCGCGTTTCCCGGCCTCGGGAGCGGCATTTCTTTCAGCGGAGATACTTCCGCATTTCCTTAATAAATCGTGTTTATTTTGAAACTGTCTCCATTGTCTTCGTTGTGTATCGCATAAATTATAGATTATTGGCGGAGTGGAAACCCCGCACCCTTGGTTGCGCTACATATGGTGGAGAATGCGGGCAACTATAACGCCAAATTATAAATAATTTTCTTTACACAACGTAAAATGGAGCCACTGATTAAACAGCTGGAGAAAGGTCATGCTGCGCAGCTGGAGCACAACCAAGCACTGATGGAAGAGCAGCGGCAGCAGACAACTCTTCTGAGAATGGAAGTAGTGCGGCTGTCCGCTACCGCAAACCACCGCCAACCAAACCCCAGTGCGTTCCTAGTGAAGATGACCGCGGAGGATGACGTTGAGGCATACCTCCACACCTTCGAGCGAACGGCGACCAGAGAAGGGTGGGCTCCAGGGCAATGGGCCGGGTTGATAGCTCACTTTCTGTCCGGGGCGGCCCAGGACACGTACCAGGATTTGGATGAGGTCCAGGCCGCTGACTACCCTGTCCTGAAGAGGGAAATTATGCGTCGCGCAGGGCACAGCCTCATCGGGCAGGCACAGAAATTTCACAACTGGACCTTCGACGCTACCTTACCGCCCCGAGCCCAGATGCACGACCTGATCCGCTTGACCAAGAGCTGGATGACCACAGAACCGACTGCACTAACGCCCAGGGAACGATTTGTCATTGACAAATTTTTGCGCTCCCTACCTTGTGAAGCAAAGAAATTGGCAAGCCAGGCGAACCCCAAGAGCACCGATGAACTAGTGGCGCTGTTGGAGGGATACCAAGCTGCTATAGAGGTCCTGCGCAGCAGCCGACCCGAACCTGAGAAGCCCGAAGCCTCGGTCCGAACCCGGGAAAGGCCGAAACTCGACCAGAGGAGCAGAGAAGGAACCTGGGCACCGCCCAGCCCGCCAAGGAGACGCCCCTTCCTGACCGAAGACCGCCGGGCGTGTTTTGACTGTGGAGAGGTGGGACATATCTCCTGGAATTGTCCCCGACGGGACGTGGTGAAGCGGACCGCCTCCGCCACCAACGCCCCGCTCGCAAAACCCTGCGGGTTGCTGCTGTCCTGCTGGGCCACCGAGGGATGCCCATCGCCCCTGACACCGGTGAGGGCCAACGGCAAAGACACCACAGCCCTGCTCGACTCCGGGAGCATGGTGACCCTGGCCCGCCCCGAGTACGCACGGGCCGAACTGCAACCCGAGAAGATGGCCATTTCCTGCATCCACGGGGAGAGCAGGGACTACCCCGTGAACCTCTTGAAGCTACAGACGACCAAGGGGCAGTACGTTGGCAAAGCTGGGGTCGTGGAAAACCTACCGGTGCCGGTGCTACTGGGACGGGATTGCCCCATATTTCCCCAGCTCTGGACAGGGATGCGGGGGGAAGAGGGAAGGCGAAGAAAGAGGACAGGGGGCCAAAAAGCGGAAGCAGCAAGAGCTACCCAAGTCCCCCCAAGCAGCGAAGTTCAGGGGGCGGATCTGCCGCCCTCATCGGAGGTGGGGTCCGATTCCGAGGCGGTCGAGGCCGCCAGATTGTGCGGATTTCAGGAAGCGGACCCGCAGCCGTCAGCAGAGGGGCCATCAGAGGCCGGCGCTGGCGAGGCAACCCCAGTTGAGGAAGAACCGACATGGGAGGAATTGTTCCCGATGGGCCACGAGGAGGCGCCAGAGTCCCCGCCCTTGACGGGACAGTTCGGGACGGCTCAACTGGAAGACCAGAACCTGAGACACGCCTTCCAACACGTCACGGTGGTTAACGGGACTCTCATGGAGGAGGTAAGAGATAAAACTTACCCTCATTTTGCTATAAAAAAACATCTGTTATACCAGGTGGTCATGAGTGAAGGCCGAGAAATAGAGCAGCTGTTAGTGCCACACTCCAGGGTGAACACGGTGTTACAGTTGGCGCATACGCACGTGCTGGGGGCGCACTTGGGGGTCGAGAACACCCCCGACCGGATAAAGGCATGCTTCTATTGGCCCGGGATCAAACGTGCGGTGGAGAAATTCTGCCGGGAGTGCCAGAGGGTGGCGCCCAAGCCCAAATACAAGAGGTGCTGCACGCACTAAGAGGGGCGGGGCTGACCGCAAACCCCCGGAAATGCCACCTTGGGCTACAGGAGGCAGAGTACCTGGGCTACACCATTGGCCGAGGGTTAGTCAAGCCCCAAGCGGCCAAGATCGAGTCGATCCAGAACTGGCCCCGCCCCACGACCCAGAAACAGGTGGGTACATTCATCGGGCTGGCCAGTTATTACCGACGATTTATCCCCCACTTTGCATCCCTGGCTAGCCCGTTGACCGACCTGACCCGGAAAAAGTTGCCGCAACGGGTGGAGTGGACCGAGACCGAGGAAGCCGCCTTCCAGAACCTCAAGGCGGCGCTCTGTTCCGGACCGGTGCTGGTCACTCCGGACTTTCAAAAGCCCCTGCTGGTCCAGACGGATGCGTCCGAGACGGGAATCGGGGCGGTCCTGTCTCAAATACAAGGGAGTGAAGAACACGCAGTGATGTACATCAGCCGTAAGTTGCTGCCGAGAGAGACGAGGTACTCTACGGTGGAAAAAGAGTGCCTGGTGATAAAATGGGCACTGGAGACACTCAGATATTATCTGCTGGGACGAAAATTCACATTGGTCACAGATCATGCACCGTTGGTGTGGATGTCAAGGACTGAGGAGAGTAACGCAAGGGTGACCCGCTGGTTTCTGTCCTTACAGCCTTTTAACTTTGATGTGCTCCACAGGTCTGGCGCCCACCATGGCAACGCGGACACCCTCTCGTGGAGAGAAGCCCTGTGGTGCCAGGCCGCTCCCCCCTCCGGGTTGGAGCTGAGGGGGAGGGTGTGTAGCACCCGAGTAGGCGCGTGCTATGGCGTCATTGTGGAGGGGAAATACCTCTCCGCCCGCTGGCTCCACCCCCGCGCCGAATTGGGAACCCCGGATTGATTCCCAGCTGAAGTGCGTTAAACGCAAATGACGCGTGATTAAAGGTGCGCTCTCCCTCGGATGCATTGTTGGGAGTAGGTACGAGATCTGTGTGTGCGAGGGTTTAGAGAGAGAGAGAGAGAGAGAGAGAGAGCGAGAGAGCGAGAGAGAAAGATAATTCGTTTTTTGGGGTTTTTGGATTACTTTGTTTTTGTGGCGAACGGACTGCTATTTTTTTTGGATATTGGACAAACGGAACGGACAACGACGACGAGAAAATAATTACCCCGGAACGGACAACGACGACGAAATTGGATTACGGACACCACAACAAAGGAAAGAGGAAAGTTTGTGGACATTGTTACATTGCACGGGACATTTGATTGCCCGCCGCGTTTCCCGGCCTCGGGAGCGGCATTTCTTTCGGCGGAGATACTTCCGCATTTCCTTAATAAATCGTGTTTATTTTGAAACTGTCTCCATTGTCTTCATTGTGTATCGCATAAATTATAGATTATTGGCGGAGTGGAAACCCCACACCCTTGGTTGCGCTACAAGTATATATTATACTTTTTATGAGTGCATTGTGTCTCTGTTATGCTCAGCATTGCTCAAACGCTCCATGTCAGTTGTTAGAAAAAAATGTATCTCCTCATTGGCTGGTTTTCACACATTTAGAGCACATTTATCCTACATGTGATAATTGTCAATGGACAGAAACATTGCGCAGACAGTAACAACTGAATGATTAACTGTAATGATTGCTGCAATTCATTGAATGATTGTTTGACACGTGGGTTGAAATACACTCCAGATAACAACTGGGCCCTACATATAAACACTGCTGTTACACCTAACCCATAATCTATTACATACACACACTACTGTTACAATTAACTCATAATCAATTACATACACACACTACTGATACATTAAACTCATAATGTATTACATACACACACTGCTGTTACACTAAACCCATAACCAATTACATACACACACTACTGATACATTAAACTCATAATGTATTACATACACACACTGCTGTTACACTAAAGGCCTCTACATGCTTCTGCGTAACTTGTGCGTCTTCTTTGCGGTTTGCGTAATACAACAATGTCGCAAGCACTTAGTGATTTATACCTCTGCAAATTCTATGTGCAGCCTATGCAACATGGTGTCCTTACACTTCTGTACACTAGTAGGTGTCAATGTATTGAACAAAGTTTTCATGAAAGCAGGGAAACTCCTGTACCTTCAGACTTCTTCAGGCAATCTTTCCTGAAGCTGGTTCATTTTATACCGTGTTGAACAAATGATGCTAGCTATCTATATCATTAGCTACTAGCTCCATGAACTAGGACTATGACAGCTCCGCCTCTATTCGCTAACCAACTAATCAATGATGTGCAACATCTATGTGAATGGTTGCGTTGTGGTCACAAGTTTAATTTTTGTGCTAGGTATGCGACACCCTCTGCAACCCCTTCTGCGTAGGTCGCAAAGGTTGCATTGATGTTGCAGAGCCCTAGTTGTGTTGTTGTCGTTCAAGCATGTAGAGGCCTTAAGACCATAATTAATTACATACACACACTGCTGTTACACTAAACCCATAATCTATTACATACACACACTACTGATACATTAAACCCATAATATATTACATACACACACTACCATTACACTAAACTCATAATCTATTACATACACTACTGTTACACTAAACCCATAATCTATTACATTAAAACTGTAATATATTACATACAAAAACTGCTGTGATTTACGCTCACCCCCAAAATCTCCAAACGCTTAGTTACTTAATACTGATTCCAGGTTGATTTCTTCCACACACAATCTTAATAACATATTAACATTGATATATTATACATTTATTACACACTTGTTACTTACCTCCAGATGATTTTATTCCATCCTGCTTTATATCTTATTTTGATTTTTCTCTGGATTTAAATTGCACTTTAATTCTACTTGCAGTTTAGGATAAATTATATGAGCTATATGCGTATTTTCATTACCACAATCATTGCTTTAGTGGGTATTAGGCATTTAAGGATTGGACTTTATTATCAGATATTTAAATATGAGCATTAAATGTTTCTTTATATAATTTACAGACTTGCTTCTTTCTGTGATTGTTATTATTTCTAGATATGAGTACAGAGTAATGTTTAAAGGATACTGCAGACAGTGAAAGAATTTATACAGTCTCTAACATTTCAGAATTCATAAAACAGTGAGTACCACAGAGATAAAACGAGCCCACTTGGCTTCTGTACAGCTCTATGTAATTATAGCCAAGATACAGTCTGTACAGGTGAATCAGCAGGTGGTGAATGAATCTGTTCTGTAGGTGATTCAGCAGGTGGTGAATGAATCTGTTCTGTAGGTGATTCAGCAGGAAGTAAGTGACTCTTTTCTGTAGAGGTTATTCAGCAGATGATGTGTGACTTTGTTTTGTAGGTGATTCAACAGGTGATGTGTGACTCTGTTCTGTAGGTGATTCAGCAGGTGGTGAGTGAATCTGTTCTATAGGTGATTCAGCAGGTGGTGGGTGACTCTGTTCTGTAGGTGATTCAGCAGGTGGTGAATTAATCTGTTCTGTAGGTGAATCAGCAGGTGGTGAATTAATCTGTTCTGTAGGTAATTCAGTAGGTGGTGAGTGACTGTTCTGTACTTGAGTCAGCAGGTGGTGAGTGACCCTGTTTTTAACATTTATGTGGAGCTTATTCCACCACTAGGGGGGCAGAGATGACATTTTCGAGATGAGTGCATCTGCAGTCTCTTAAAATGCTGCCTGCAAAAACAAGCTGACACTGTCACCAAGTGGTCAAGAAAGCTATTGCAATAAAAGGCATATGATCTTTGCAATGGCTGTATGGTGATACAAACTTAAATGAACAGTTGTGAATCTTTATAGGTGTATAACATGAAATGCATTCATATAAAGTTTGTGGGTAACATGCATATATGTATATGTTAATACTGTTAATGGTTGTATTTCTATAAACTGAACTAAAGATAAAAAAATAATTTTTTTTAAATCTTTTAATTGATTGAAAAGCCATCATATCTTTACAAATCTTTACTTCTGTCTGTATATACAGTATGCTAGACATATTATATTTTATGTATGTAATGGTGAAGTAAGCCCTGCAATGAACAAAGCCGTGGAAGCGATGATGGCGAACATAGCTAAAATGATTGATCCTAAATTAGAACTGATCTTACAGAACATTAGTGGCACCTCTGAAGATTTACAGAACACAAATAACCGTGTCGAGGAAGCAGAGCTAAGGATCCTAGATGTTGAAAATGTGTCTGCTGAGGCCAAGGGTAGCCTTTTTAAATGAATGGTAACCTCTTTAACTGAATGATAACCAAATTCATGGAGTCATGGATCCCCAACATCCTGAACATGGAGACAGAGGCTGGAGGAATTCAACTCGTATGGCCATTGGATTGGAATAGCTGTGACCCAACGCTATGCAACACTAGCCAACACTACCCACGCCCCGTGATTGTGAGATTCTATTTCTATAACTTCAGGGACTGGCAACGGGTGATGGATGCCGCTTGGCAGGTGAAAGATAAATGCTATGAGGGAAACAGGATGCACTTTATCTAGGACTTTTCTGCAGCAACCCAGAGAAAGCATAGAGGATTTGATGAGGCTAGGAAGAAACTTCAAGGTGTGGGGGTGCAGTATGCCTTACCCTACGTTCTAACAGGGAGCGATTCGGCAACGAGTTGTGGGAAATGCATTGATTCTCTATGAGAGTGTGCGACTTCCGGCGACTGAGGCCAACAGGTCCTATTTCCCGATTAATCGGCGTTTCGGTGTCCCAGAAAAGTTCAAATTTCTGAACTTTCCGGGAAAGTTGCCCGGTAAGAGCCAATCAAATTAATGTCTTGCTGTTTTTACCTTCCACGTGGAAACCAACACAAAACCGACATCGTTCCGACACTTCAACATGGAGGAGAAACTGATAGCAGCGGTCTGCAATACTCCCATACTGTACAATGTTTCCCTGCAGGAGTACAGGGACAAAAAATGACACTTGGACAGCGGTGGCAGCAGTTGTTTGTTTCCCTGGTCAGTTTTCAATTCAAGTCAATTCCTTTTTATTAATTGGTAACGTTATAGATGCGGCTATAGAGGCATACGCGCGAGTGACGGAGGGTCTTGTAATTAGCCAAAACCATTGCAGCAACGTGTTTGGAATAGATTGTATGATAGTAAAACGTTATTTATTTTATTTATTTAACCTTTATTTAGCCAGGCAAAAGTTATGCACAGTTTATTCCGTCGCACATGGTTTTGGATATCATATACCAGCGCAGCTAAGCTAGCTAGCACCCATATTACAATAACGATGTGTTAATAATTATATACCATAACTGAGCTATGTAGATTTATCAAATTAGCTAGCTAGCTACTTGTGATTAAAACAAAAGAAACGGAAAAGACATAGACATGGTAGGCTAGGTAGAAAATATTTAATATAAAGACAGCTGATCATACAGTGTAACAAATCTAGCCTGCGCTAGCTAGCTGCTTTCCCTTTCCCTCAATGCATTTCAGTACAGTGTAACGCCATAATCCCCTCTTCTCTCTATGACATGTTGATCTGATATGCTCCTACCTGTATAGATAAATACTTCTGTTAAAATTTGTTACAGGATGCCCTTTTATTTATTTGTTAAAGAATACTCTTTTCGGCTTTGTTCTTCTGAGCTGGAAACAGAGATGTGTATTTGGAATGGTCTATAAATGGTTGTGTTTTACATTGCAAAACAATAAAGACTTTTTTTTTAAGTTTCAAGTCATCCTATTTATTATATAATATTGGGGACATGGGTCAACTAGTTGTTGCTATACAGTGGCTGTATGTGACATTTGAATAGGGATGGTTCTAAATATGAATATTGTAAGAAATATGGCAGCGCTCTGATCTTGATGAAGGTTTTATTTCGTTAGCGACAGTGACAAAGTAAATGACGGGTAATACAAGAATATCAGCAAGCACTCTGGACTCAGCCGAGTTCGTCTGAATGTATTTCTCCCAACTCAATGGCTCTAGAATACTCTAGTGTGTGATTTATTCACTCTATTGTATTGCTAATGTCTCTTCCTCTCAATCACCTATTCATATGTCAATGACTGTCTCCATTTGGCCGCACAGATCCTTTGTAATTGTGATATGATTTACCCGTCTGCCTACAGTTCAATATCTTACAATATGGATGGTTCTAAAAAGAATGTTTGTGTTAACTGCATCTACAGTAGTTGTTGCTATAGACATTTGTGTGCTTGTGTAAACTGGAAAAAAGCTGTTGTAAGAAATGTGTACATTTATCTTTCAACCTGGAGTAATGGAGGTTTAGCTCTTTTAACCCTCAAGTGACTAACATATTTTATATACAAAAAAGACTGACTGGAGTCAGAAATACCCCAAGTTAAACTATTGAATAAAACGGTCCAATTAATTCAAGAACATAATTTTTTTATTGCAATATCATTAGATATGTACAAACTTTTCTTTTGCATCAAAAAACTTGTTTTATGCAACATTGTCTTGCCATGGGACCGCACCCTCTGCAGAAAAGTAGGAGGCAAGTGTTTCCCTCACATGGATGGCCCTCCCTTGTGGCGTTGTTGGTTCCCACTCGGCGGATGGGCTGGAGATCAACAGGATCAGGAGCCTGTCTCTCAGCTGCTGGGCTCCCCGCGGTCCAACGGATGAAGTTGTGCAACACACAGGTTGCCTTCACACACTTCTCCACATTTCCAGGGCTGGTCCCAATCACTCGCCGGTACATCCTCCATTGTGCTGACAGGATGCCGAAGGTGTTCTCGACAATCATCCTGGCGCGGGAGAGTCGGTAATTGAATACCCTGTTCCTTCTGGAGAGGTTGGACCCGGGAATGGGCGCATGAGGTGTCTCTGCAGTGGGAATGCCTCATCTGCCACAAAGACATGGGGTTGGCATCCCAGGTGCTCTGCTTCTGGCAGCAGCCTGTCTTCAGGGAGGTCCAGTCTGCCATTCTGCAGGGCCTTGCCGAACTTGGAGCTGGCCAGGGTCCCTCCATCACTTCTCCTCCCATAGGCGCCAACGTCCACCACGCGGAAACGGTACCTGGCATCTACAACTGCCAAGAGGACGATGGAGTATGTCCCCTTGTAGTTGAAGTACAGAGAGCCGGATTTGGAGGGGGCCTGAATATTCACATGCTTTCCATCGATGGAGCCCAAGCAGTTGGGAAAGTTCCAATGCTGACGGAATTCCTCAGCAATAGTCATCCAATCCTCCTTCTTTGGGACTGGCATGAACTCAGACACCAGGCATTCCCAGATTGCAGTGGCCACCTCTGGGATGATGTAGCCCACAGTGGTGATTCCTACACGATAGCTGTAGGCAATCGACCGGTATGAGTCCCCAGTTGCAAGGTAACTGTAAAATAAAAGAATGCTATTAGTTGTATGAAGTAGACTAGCCTACTACATTGTTCAGTAGCTCAATTGTACATTAGCTCAACACATCCATTATTGATAATTTATTTAATCCTAAAAGCATAAATATTTATAGCTAGCTAAACTTATATGGCCTACATACATCTTATTTAATTTTTGTGTTGGTTAAAAAGCAAGTTTACTCTTCATGTAGTAACTCTGTTCACTGACTCTGGATACCCCCCTGACTACCCGCACTAGCTCTGTCATACCTTCATTCTGCACATACCTATGTACAATATTGTAATATAGCCTTGTAAAATTCTGTATCATTTTGCTGTACTACCTATACATATATTTATATATTTATACTCACCTGTACTTACCTATACATAACTGCACTAGTCTGTATATAAATTATAGCAACATAGCAACTAACTACCTGTATAGTAATTATTCAATACTGTGCCTGTTAGCATTATAACTTCTGCTATAGTACTGTATTGTTGCACTTACTGACATGTTTGCACTCTGGTTAGATACTAAACTTCTTTTCGCTGTACTGTACCTGTACTGTACAATGACAATAAATTTGAATCTAATCTAATCTAATCTAATCTAATTTCTTATCGCATGGGTACGTTTGGAAAAACGTACCGGAGACAAATTGCGAGCCGTTCCGCTGCACTGATGGGGCTCCGCCAATTTGTTTCCAGCCGTGTTATCCGAGGCCCCACTCTGGTCAGCAGCTCATCGAACTGGGCACGGTCCAGCCTGAAGTACCGCTGGAACCTCTCTCCATCCAGCCGCAGCTCCTGCACCAGCCTGTGATATTCGCCGTGCTGCCGGCGGGTCTGCAAAATTCTGTGGACCCACACACGGGACCTCCGGCGTTTGCAGCGCAAGTACAAAGCCGCAATTACTAAAAGCCTTCTGCGTTTCAGTTTATCGTTCATAATTGAAGGAAACAATACTGCTAGCCAACTACTATTTCCAATACAGATTCTCAAAACCGATGATGAACTATTCGTTTACGATGCCAAAAAATTGTAAGCACGTCGGAAGCATTTTTGAGGACGCCAGTCAAGCGCGGTGAACGCCCACTGGGCAATTTATTCGCCTAGCATCGCCTAGCATCGCTCCCTGTTAGAACGTAGGGTAAGTCTATCCTGCAACTCTGAATATCACTGTGAATTCCACCAAGGTATTTGACTGTCCGAAATGAGCAATGACATTTATTGAATCCTTACAGTGACTTTGAAGCAACAAAATGGATGACCTGAGTCTCTGAGTAGCCTATGCAAAGTTTACCCCTGCAGTATAATGGATGTTTATTCCTTTATTATTTTTGTGATGTTTTCATTGTTTGATATGCAAAGTACTGGCTAGTGCTCATTGATATAATTAGGCTTTTGATGTTGCTACTGTCAGAGCAATCCAGTACATTTAATACTCAACTACTCACTACAAATTGTAGTAGCGCTCAATCTTTTTGTTGTTTGTTTGTTTTTAGGATTACTGTTTTTGTACAGAGTTATGTTAAAAATGTGACTGTATATCCATATGCTAAGGTGAGAACACTCAGACTTAAATATCTGTTCATGGAATATATGTGGCATGCACCATCCAGTTAAAAGGAAAAAAGTTTTTATATTACTGCTCATCACTAATCCAGATGAATCCAGTTGTGGATGAAAGCCACTTTTAGGTTTAGTTGTGTTGGAGCACTGTAAATAAACATAATTGCACATTCGTGCTATTGTGGCGGTGCCATCATTTGTCTTTGGATACATACATTTTCAGCTCCCTTCTACATCTCATTGGTGTAGCAGCCTCTTCCATTCCCTGAAACCAACTTATCAATCTTCTGCAGCAGCTCAGGGACCTGAGAGTGATTCTCCATGTCCTCATTGTTAAAGACATGGTAACGACCCCCACACTTCTCTAGGAGTTGTTGCAGGTTTGTGTCCTTCCTTATAAACTGACCAATGGTTGTGTTTCTCAATTTATCTCCATAAGTGAAGAGGACCAAAGTGTACTGATTCACTCTCTTAGAGAAGAGCTCCTGCAGTGTCTCCATCACTTTCTTTTCCTGTTGAGTGAATCGTCCCAGCTGTATGACCAGGAGGAAAGCGTGGGGTCCAGGGTTACACAGAGACAAACATCTCTTCATCTCCTCTCTCAGTCTCTCTTCTGAGAGATTAGGGTTGAACAGGCCTGGAGTGTCCATGACAATGAATTTTCTCCCACACACTTCTCCTTTTCTTCTCTCGCTCATCAGGGTTAGAGAAGAGGGGCTCATCTCTGATTTAAACTCCTCTCCGCCCAGGATGGGGTTTCCTGCTGCACTCTTCCCAACTCCACTCAGACCCACTAACACCAGTCTCAGCTCATGGATAGCAGCAGCAGAGGAAAAGACAGAAGTGCTTAAACAGCCTCCTCCATTCTCCTCCACCATCTTATCAATCTTCTGCAGCAGCTCTGTGACCTGAGACCGATTCTCCATGTCCTCATTGTTAAAGACATGATAACGACCCCCACACTTCTCTAGGAGTTGTTGCAGATTTGTGTACTTCCTTATAAACTGATCAAAGGTTGTGTTTCTCAATTTATCTCCATAAGTGAAGAGGACCAAAGTGTACTGATTCACTCTCTCAGAGAAGAGCTCCTGCAGTGTCTCCATCACTCTCTTATCCTGTTGAGTGAATTGTCCCAGCTCTATGACCAGGAGGAAAGCGTGGGGTCCAGGGTTACACAGAGACACACATCTCTCCATCTCCTCTCTCAGTCTCTCTTCTGAGAGCTCAGTGTGGAACAAGCCTGGAGTGTCCACAACAATGAATCTTCTCCCACTCAGTTCTCCTTTTCTTCCTTCACTTGTCAGGGTCAGAGAAGAGGAGCTGATCTCTGATTTAAACTCATCTCCGCCCAGGATGGTGTTTCCTGCTGCACTCTTCCCAACTCCACTCAGACCCACTAACACCAGTCTCAGGTCAGGGACAGCAGCTACAGAGGGAAAGACAGAAATGCTTAAACAGCCTGCTCTATTTTCCTCCTCCCATCTTCTGCAGCAGCTCTGTGGCCTGGGACGTGAGCTACTGCAGCTACAGAGGGGAAGACATTGTGATCAATATTCTATTATCATGTTATTAGAAGCAGTCTTTAACTTTTTTATTATTAGGTCAGCTGAGAAAATAAATGGGACATTCATATGTGATATAGGCTAGAGGTATGCAGACCTTGTTATATTCATAGTCTTGTCATATCCATTAATTATGTCTTAATTTCAGATATAGTCATAGTCAGATCGAGAAATCTGGAAGTACATAAAAATAATATCACAGAGTAGTCTAATAACAGACATTTTAGCATAATTATTCAATCACAGTATGTCCGTGACAAATAAGCTCTGTAGGTATCACAACCCCTTTTGTACCTAAATCCCAATCCTGGTACAGTATAATTTCCTTTTTTACCAAAATATTGCAAGTTTAAGTTAACAAACATCCAACCACAGTGCAATCCGGTGCAATACACATCACCCTTCTAGACTGCTTGCTACAATTATTGATATGTAGCTGTAATTATCAGGACACATTAAGCAAAGCTTTTTTGTTTCTTTGTCTCCTGTAGCTGTGTATTTGTTTTGGGTGACATGGGTGGCTTAGGAAAAGTAAAATGGAAGATGGAGGATGAGTAAGTGTAGATGGCGTGTAGCCCTGACTCAAAATATATTTTGTTTCTAAAATCATCAAAAACATCTCAATGCGTCCTAATCAAATATTGAAATGATTAAGGCAACAATCCTAATTATGCAATTATTAAAATGAATCACAACGTTGTAATCAGGGAATTAATCTGAGCAAGCATCATCGTACTGCAACAAGATGGGTGGAAATGACCAGAGCAAAACAAGAAATTGATAAACTTCAGCAAATCATGCAAGATGTTCTGGACTCAAACAAACAATTGACAAATCTTGTCTACTAAGATAGAAAAAGAGGAATTTTGAACAATTCGTCAACAACTTCATGAAAAGAAAATCAAGACTCAGCTCAGCCATCCCACAACTTTATTAATAATAGCCGACTGGAGTTCACCAGTCCAGCTGTACCTCAGTCCCCAGAGTTTATTTGACTAACCAAATCGCTATCAGGTAAGATAAACTGTTTCTTTCTGAAAATATTTAAGCTTCCTTCATTTAATTTTAGTTTCCCACACTCACCTATGAAAATGATGGACATTTATTTTTAAGAGTCTGCCAATGCAGTTATTCCTGATTTCCCATTCCTCCCTACATCTTGTTTGTTGGAAGAGATGGACTATTGCACTTGTAAAGTGGAAGATAAGATTGTGTAGCAATATATGTTTTTTCCTTTAATGTAGCCTTATTTCCAATTTCACTAATATTGTATACGGAATAATATAATACAACATTTCCATTAATAGGCTACTATCTGGTTTTGCTGCCCTTAAAAGCATAAGACAGGCCAATATGTGTACGTGTGTTTGTGTGGGCACATATGTACAGTATAGTATGTACAGTAGTATTCTTACTGCTCTTTCCATAAAAGACAAAACAACAAAACCTTAGGTATTCCCACTATGAATCACCTTTCTGTGGCTGAGCTTTGCTTTATAATAATAAGGATATTGCTGACATTGATTTAGAGCTTTACCAGGGAAGAGGTGATAAAATGCCTACAAGCACATAGAATATACATAATGTTTAGATAACATTGAGATAAGGGATGGAATTATTCCTGAAAAATAATATCATTTTAAGGAAGAGTCAACATGGTTTTTTCAGGGGCAGGTCATGCCTAACAAACCTCCTGGATGTCTTTCAGGAAGCTACTAAGTGTTTTGATTTGAACCAGGCTTTATTATATTATATACTTGAACTTTCAAAAAGGTACCCCATGAGAGGCTCATTGTCAAAATTAATTCAATAGGAATTGCAATAGTTACAGAATACAAAGAGCAACAGTGGGAGGGGACATATCTGACCTAGGTGCTGTGGGCAGCGGCAGTGTGGTATAATGGTTAGGGAACTGGGTTTGTAACGTTAAGGTTGCAGGTTCAATCCCCAGGTGGGACACTGCCATTGTACCCTTGAGCAAGGTACTTAATCTGAATTGCTTCAGTTAATATCCAGCTGTATAAATTGATTGTATGTAAAGAAATGTAAACTGTAAGTCACTCTGGTTAAGAGCATCTGCTAAATGCCTGTAATGCAGTGGTGGGCCGTCAGGGCCTGCAAGGCCTTCTCTGCTGGCCTAAACAATATCTGAATCACAGACTGACGTTAATTATATTTTGTCCATGAATACTTATTAAATAATTCCAAATGGTCTGTCCGCTTCCTTTCATAGCTTTTCCCCTGGTTGCGCTGCTTCGAGACGTGTATTTTCATATTAAAGCATTTAACCAATCACAGTTCAGCCATCATTTGTTGCCAGGGTCAAAGAAATCTGCCTGGAGGCCTTCACAATCAGTTCTGCGGGCCCTGTAGCATAAAATAAGTGTCGATCAAACTGTTGCTTCAACCAATCAGATTTTGAGTTGGCGACACCAAGGCCTTCTAGCAGGCGTACGGTAACGTCAGCGTATTCACACCTTTTGATTGGATAGTCAGAGAGTGTACTAGCCAGAGCTAGCGAGCGGACATTTTCAGCCCTAAAGCGAATTAAAACTTATGCCAGAAATACGACAGGGCAGGCTCGACTTTCAGCATTAGCTTCGATGGCGATAGAAAAGGACTTCTTGATGGAACTGAAACGCACGGATAATCTGTACAACAGAGTAATTGTCCTCTTTTTGAGGAAAGAAAGGAGGATGGATTTTGTGTACAAATAATAAGGATTTTTGGTGAGTAAAATGTTGCTATTTTCCTAAATAATATTGCAATTTTATGAGGTTATTATTGATGCTTTTTTATGTGTGTCAAGGAGACTTGTGCACCCCGGGTTTGTTTCTTCAGTAAAGGCATTAATTCTGGCTACACGAGTTATCTATCTGCGATGCAACGGCTCTTTATACTGCATTTCTGCATAATAAGATGTTTTTTATAGCCATAAAATAGTTATTGAGGGGTGGATTGATTCAGACGGAGCACTACTGAAGGCCTAGGTGTGAAATGCACGGCCCGCCACTGCAGTAATGTAATGTCCCACAATAATTGACTCTGCTTTTCCTTATTTATATAAATGATATTGATATGGGTGTTAGTAGCAAAATAGTTAAATTTGCAGATCATACAAAACTTTGGGGTTTAGCTAACTGTTTGTAATCTACTAAGGTAATCCAAGATGATTTAAACAAACTACAAAATGAGCAGAAACATAGCAGATGACATTCAATATTGTAAATGTAAAAGTTATGCATGTGGGAAATAAAAATATTTTTTGAGTATTTTATGAGAGGAGCAAAATTATAATGCATTCAAATTGAAAAAGACTTGGCAATTGTAGTTGATCAAAGTCTATCAGGATCTAAGAAAAAGGCCATGGTAGGCCAAAGGCCAAGTATGCTTGGATATATGGAAAAACATATTGAGTATCATTACAGAGCAGTTTTGTGCAGTTCTGGGCACAACACTACAAGAAAGATATAGAAGCTCTTGAGAAAGTACACAGAATGGCAACTAAATTGGTTTCTGATATGGCAAAGGCAAAAGGAATTGACCCTTCGCTAAATCACGCCCCAAAACGCAGACTGGCCAATCACAGCACAGTATTTGACAGACTCCGACAGAGGTCCGACAGTTTTTTGCTGCAGCTCCATTGACTTTGACGGAAAAATTTGAGATTTTCTTCATTTTCGAGCTGGTTTTGTGGATTTTTAGCTAATTATGGTTAAACGTTGTGCCTGGGGCACTTGTAACAGTGACACTCGTTACCCAGAGAGGTTGGTTTTTTTCCTTTACAAAACCAAAATCAAATCCTGAAAAGTGTTAGCCAGCTAAGCTAACGTGGCTACGGTCTGGATATACAGCTCCGGGTTGCAACGTTGGTAAAGTTAGACTAAATGTTAGCTTTGTTATTCGTGATCCAGCCAGCTTGCTAGCGTTAAGATGTTACAGTCAAGTATTTTTTCATTACTATTTCAGCACGTTGTCAATGGGAAGCCCAGTCCCGAGTACCCAAATCTTGTGGAGGACTGGGCTGACACACTGCTGATATTTTTTGCTTTACAGAGGTCCAGGGTATGGAGCTACTTGTGGAGCTAACCAGAGTAATGTCGTTACAGCACACTATAGGCTACTAATGTTACGTTAGTTAGCTAATGCTAGCTAACTTACTACTGAATGTAACGTTATATAGGCCTACTGCTTTCGCTTTTTAATGATTGTAATAGTGAATAGAGACCTACCCAGCTTTACAGGAACAGTGTTGCTCCTTAATGTCGTTGTCCTCTGTCTCAATCGCCAGGTGATGCGGTGGTTCACTTTTACTCTGATCTGTAGGCTTTCGCTTCTATCTTAATTTTTTTTACGTCATTTTGTTGCTGAGTCAGTGTGATATCTTGAATATAACCTTCAAATGCATATTGTAGACCCTTCTGTCTGCTTCTATCTGAAATCGCTTTTTCTATTTTCCAAAAATTGGACAATATTTATCCAGGGAGTGCAGTTAGCGACATTGCGAGCGCCATGCTGGCTCCGAAAGCTTGATGCACTTAGCAACAATAACTAAGGGGGGCATGGTTTAGCGAAGGGTCAATTGGGAGAAAAACTGAGAAAAAAATCTGAAACAAAATTAAAGAAAGTGTAACAGTTTATATTTTATTAAGGGAAACATCATAAAGCTCGTAATGCATAAAGCTAGTAATGTTATGAGTATAATTCATTTAATTAGGTTCTTATTCACACTAGAACAGTGCCCTAATAGGGTGCAGACTGTGGGGCTCATCCATACATTAGAACAGTGTCTTTATAGGATGCAGAGCATGGGACTCATCCACACACTAGAACAGAGCCTTAATAGGATCCACACTGTGGGGCTCATCCACACACTGGAACAGTGGCTTAACAGGATGCAGACCGTGGGGCTCATCTACACACTAGAACAGTACCTTAACAGGATACAGACTGTGGAGCTAATCCACATACTAAAACAGTGCCTTAAACTGATTTGCCTGGTCTGCGCAGACTAGCTTAATGGATATTTATGGTAATATAAAGTCGATATTGAATTCGGGTGTGGACAACAAAGAGTACAGTCATCCATAAATTCAGATAATTTGTAGATGTAAGAAAATGCTATCACAAAATAAAATGAAAAAGCTATACCTATTGGTATTGATTATTCCACTAATTAATTGCTTGATTGACAATCAAGGAATGCAAATTTAAAGCTATAGGTTCCAGCCTCCCTTACATCAAGCATTAATTGCTACTGATTCCCATTTGGTTTGTCTGAAAGCATTCCCTTTTGCATCACATAAATCCTTGTTAGTTTTAACTCGATATTCTATCTAATATGCCGATGCTTTGTCTTCAATTGTATGCTGTCATAGAAAACCTGTTTTCTAATGTAACAGTAATTAACAGTAGCAGCTCTGCTGCTTTGCTTATAAATTCTATTCTCAATTGCAACTCACCAACTCCCCACTAGATGGGAATGGCATCATGTAGAGCAAATCATAATAATAACATTAAACCTTATGTACATATATGGCTACAACAATCTATTTAGCTCACACATGTAGTGCTGACTATACAGGTATAGTAATACTGTAGTGTACAGGTTTAATGACACTGTAGTACAGTACAGGTATAATAGCAGTATATTGCACATGTATAATGATAATGTTGTGGTACTTAAGTATAGGACTATAGTGTACATATAGTATATATGTACATATAGTATAATGATACTATAGTGCTGTACAGCTATAGTACTGTAGTGCATATTAATATAAGTTTATGGAAACTCAATTAGTGTACAATTGGAGGTGTGTATCAGCTAATTCACAGTAAATCTGTTTACGTTTTGTCCGTCGTTGTAAGCATGCGTTGCCACTACAAATTGAATGGGGTGGCATGCTATGGTGAAAGCACAGAATAGGAAAGTTTTCATATTTTACATGGGCAACCTATTTGTTATTCCGGAAACATCTGTGAATGCAATAATTATAACGCAGAGGCCTTATGAAGTAGACAATATCATAAAACAAGTTTCAAATGATCAAATATGTATGAAACCTTCTGCTAAATAAACAGTGATACAGAATGCAACGTTTCCTGGTCTTATTTCCCCAAATGTTGTGATTACCACAATCAATCATTGCTCATTTATTTCCATCTGAATGTCATATGAAACAGATTATCGGATAATTACTCATGGTCAGTATTAATTATAGCAATTAATGATTAACTGGATACATCAGCTGTCCAGTTAATAGATGTGAATGAACAGCTGTTATTAATAAATTAATCACAGAAGACTAGACTAGCGAGTTGATGAGTAGACTGCAATCAGGACTAAGGAAATTTGGCCAGGAAAGTCTTGAGAAAAACCTGTGCTAGTCCGCAACTAAAGCTACTGATCGATCCATATAGATATTTTCCCTAAGCCCTCAGCTGTCTGTCTTCAGAGAAAAAGGAAGAACTTTCAAAGAGATAAAGTGATTAGGTTAACTTGCTTTTAAATTAATATGCCCACCAAGTTATTTTTTTAATAGGTATAAGGGTTATATTAATACAGAGCAAAACTGAATTGAGGTTTGGGGTGGATAAAGACAAACTATATTTGTGGGGTGTTACTCTATATTTGGCTGTAAATTCCCTGAAATTCTTTGGGCCAGATTTAACACAAAAGCAGTTGCTACAAGGTCCAATATCTACTGTACGTTGCATTTACTAAATGGTCGCAATGAGTCAAATCGCTATTAGGATGTAATTTGCGGTTAAGTCACTTTGCGACTTTCCTTTAGATGAATAGTTAAATCTGTTCATGCATATGTATAGATGGGGTGAACGTGCTAAAACAGGGTGGAGATTTTGTAAATTAGGTACAAATATTCCGTTTGATTTACTAAATCATGCCTTAATTGCGACTCTCCTCTTTGTGTGAGAATTTTATCTTAAGAACCAACAATTCCCATTATGAAATGCGATTTCTGAGATGCTAGTTGCTGTCCCAGTGATGCAAAATAAATAATCACAAATGTTGTAAAAGTACCCCGGTTCATGTCAAGACCGCTTTATCTTCAGGAACACCTGCATCTATATATTTAAATTATATTTAAAATATATATTCTGTATAGCATACATATTATTTATTAGAACTTGAAATAAAAATTATATGAAAGGACGCAGGATTTCTATTGACCAATTTGTCATCAGCTAGCAGTCAGCATAAAAATGCAATTTGAATTTGAACAATTATCTTATTGTTCGTATGCAGTCAGGAAGGTATAGAATGAATCATGAATATAATTTGACTTTCAGATACTCTGTGGCCTTCTCCCATCACAAGTTTAGTCATTTATATATTTTATTCTTATTATAATATTTTTTCCTCGGTTGGACCACCGCCGGTGTCTTTTTCCCCACATTGTGTTGTAGGAAAGTTTTTCTTTTGGACGCCTAACGTTATGTCATATTTTCTTTACATCATCTACTGTTTGTTTTGTTATGCCTAATGAATTTATTTATTTTGTGATGTCACCCCAAATTTTTGTACCTCGTTGGCCAATACCTTTATTTCCTGATCTGTAATCTGTAGTTATTTTTCTCGTTGTTCCCTCACTACTTGTGCTGTGTATCCATTTCTTAACGTGATCTGGACATGTGAGTGTGCCGTATTGTTTTGGGCCATTTGTATGGGTGTATCCTTCCGTAAATTGCAAATGAGGGCATTTCATTTCTTTGATGGCGTAATGAGAACCAGTCTTAGTAAATTAATCGCTAATGTGTCGCTATTTGCGAATGCAAAATAGTGACCGTTGTTGCGATGCGACTATCTTGGTGATGGTGTGGGCCTACAGCATCACTGAGTCAGAACCATTGCCAGTTTTCAATTGAATTCTCATAAACAATAAGGGTGTAATTCTGATTATGTATATGCCAAAATGTATAGATGTACTCTAAACTTTGGGGTATGAATTGATTTCAGTCATAAGCATTTATCTCAGCTGATCTGTTTTAATTGCAGACTCTCTGTGTTGATTGCAATTAGTTTAATCACTAGCTCAGAATTCTGAGAATAAAATTCTTAATTTATACCCTTCTCCTGGTCGGTGTCTTTTTACATCTTTCTCTGACTAGTTTTGAAAGCTCCTTGGTCTTCATAGTTAAATGTTTGCTTGAAATTCACCACCTGACAGAGGGACCTTCTAGAAATGGATGCATTAAATTTGAAATTGCACACAGACGCTGTTCCACTCGTGTGACTTGTCACAGTAATTATTTCCACCTGAATGAATTAGGTTTTCCATGAATACTTGCAATCATGTGGTCATGCAATCATGTGTCAGTCTTTAATTATTTCCTTTTTTTGCAGTATGGAGTAGGTTGTGTATATCAGAAATGTGAATTATCATCTACAACTTTAATGACTGCAGCTCTGACACAACAAAATATGAAAAAACAGTCAAAGACCTGAGTGCTGTCCAAAACATTGCCCATAAATAACAATCAGTTTACAAAAATTACAAGAGATTTATTTTTATACCAGAACCAGGCTTGCACCTGTCATTTCATCGGCTATAGCCTATGGTCCTGGGGGCCCACTGTGTGTGCTGGTTTTTGTTCCAACCATAATTGTAGCCTCTCTATTGTAACTAGCTGTTA
The DNA here is from genome assembly GCA_029706075.1 of Aldrovandia affinis. Taxonomy (NCBI): domain Eukaryota; kingdom Metazoa; phylum Chordata; class Actinopteri; order Notacanthiformes; family Halosauridae; genus Aldrovandia; species Aldrovandia affinis. The sequence continues at coordinate 155,654 of JAINUG010000544.1, forward strand.
ATTGTTCTTAATTAGACACTTTTAAAATAAGTTCAAAGAAGAAAATGGTAGAACTTACACAGATGTTTTCAACAACCTTAATTGATCAAGAGACTAGCAGGAACACAGTGGGCCTGGCATACACAGTGGGCCCCCAGCACCGAGGTTGGGGACCACTGGGCTATAGGACCCAGCTGTCAATCATGAGGAGAGCTTTTACTGACCCGGCCCCATCAGCTGTTCAGGGTTTTCTTGTGCTTCTGTTATTTGTTAAGACTCAGGTGTTGTTAAAGGTACGGGACACAAGAGGTCGACCTGTGTGTGTGTTTGGCTGTGTGTGTGGCATTTAAAGTATTTGTAAGAAAAAAGTTTTGGAATCATGGAGAACAGATTAGAAGACAGACATAGAAATCCTGTGTATGGCATGAATAAGGACATGCGTTTTTCACCACCTCTGTCAGGAACCGTCAGTTCCATCAGTTCTTGGTCCAACACCAGGAGGTCGATAGAGAGCTAATTGTTAAGCAATCAGCGCATTACGACATCAAATAATCATTCAATTACCACAAATCAGGTGCGTATTGCAGTGCAGTAGACTTGTCAGCAGGTGACGCTGCACACACCCATACATAATCATACTGATTGATTTGTAAGTAGGCTACTGATTTTAATTGTGGAAATATGTCTGTTGACGCTTCTATAGGACATATCATGCCCGTCCTGGAGCAAATGTTCATTTGAGTAATTGGCACTAATTACTGAAAATAGAGTACCTACAGCGCCTTGAGGATCAGAAAGGCACTGCAGCTTCTTGAGAGAGGTGGTGAAAAACGCATGCCCTAAAACATGAATAATAACCCATTTCCAGATGTCAAACAAAATGACCAAACACCTGTACTGAAGGGATACCCCAAAATGGTGCTATCAGAGCTCTGAAATTAGACATCTATTTTATTGAAGATAAAAAATAAAGTAGGTTAAGGCTGCTAACTATGATGGCCAGGCCTGATTGTGGAATGGAATGATGATCATCGGGAGCCAGTCTGGATGTTTGTGGAAGTTAAAGTATCTGTAAGAAAAAAGTTGTGGAATCACGGAGAACAAGTTAGGCGAGTTTACTTATAGGTGAAAGTAAAAAAACACATTCTCATGAATTAAGCAATACTCTTTTGCACGCTAGGGAAATACCATAGAGCTCCACTTCCTCATTAGACAGATGACAGATGAGTGCCCTGACAGCAGCACCAGTATTCAGAAACATTGCATCAAATAAAATGTATTTGTATAGCGCACACACCACAGAATGCCACAGAAATATTTGCAAATCCACTTCCTCAAAATGACCAAAATGGTTACTTGTTAATTTAAAATATTGAAGTCACAGCTTTTTCTTAATTCGTCGGTTTGCTGAGAATCTTTTTTTTTCTGGTTTCTTGTGACTCTCCCTGAGATATCTCTAAAGGGTGACGCTAAAAGGCTTTTTGCAAAGTCGCAACACAATTTGATTCTCCTGCCGTTGAATTTAATTTCTATAAACTCTAATAGTTTAAAAAAAACAATTATATATATATACAGTATCTATGGTTGCTTTGGCAATTTATGATTAATTGCATTTTGTTTTTATTAATTGATATTTTGCTGTATAAAGTGGATCTACATTTTACCATGTATTTTTGCATATATTTTGTTTTCTTTGTTTATATTTTTGATATACTTTTTTACTTTTTCTGTAGTTTATTGGATATAGTTGTTGGAAATGAGGCTTTGGCTATAAACACTTAATGCAATGCACCAAGTGCTTGTTTTTAACATTGTAACATTGCTTTTTGCTATGTCAATGACAAATAAACAAATGAATAAATAAATACATAAATAAATATACCATCAAGCAGTTTCATTATTTATGTCATTTTAATAATAGCAGGCAGGTATCAGGCTAGACTAATGACAGAGAACAGACTTTGGGAGAGAAATGTTAGATGTTCAAGTTCAAAATAAAGAATTACCAAACAGCAATGTCTTGTAATGTACAAGTACATTGGTCCAATTTCATTTACACAAATGGCTCCTTAACATTGGATTTCTCAATACCTATTAGAGGATGAGAGAGAGATATAATCACATATCGGATGTTTCAATTGGAAATTGGTGAGGAAAATGGGCGCACAATTTTAGACAAACTCAGTCATGAGATTGTAAAGGATGGGAAACTCAGGCTAGTAGCTTCCCAGGACCCTGTGCTTCTCCCTGTACTTACTAACAAGTAATCATTTTAGAGTTGGCTATATAATGTCATAGTGATTATTGAGCTGTTTGGGGATCTTTTTTATCTGGATCAATCCTATTACTAAAGTAATTCAATATTTTGTAAAGAACATGGCAGAATAAATTTTGTGATTTGTATTGAACTTATATATTTAAAATATGCTCTGTGGTATCAGATTTGGGTTTTAGCTGGGGTATAACATGTTAGTTCAAATAAAAGCAATTGATGAAAAGTGTTCCTGTCAAAAATGAATGCATTCTTTCTCTCACACTATGGTGTGTTTATCCCCCTGCTGCTAATGTTAATGCACCAGCTCTTGGTCCAGCAAAATGTCTCTTCAGCCACTTCTATGAATCCCACTGTCTACACCTGCTCTAGTGCTGCTGCAAATGTTACTGGCCCTACTGCTGCAGTTACTGCTCCTGCTTCTGCTCCTGTAACAGAGTTGTAAAAATGTATAAAAATAAATAGTAAATGACTTTCCCCAAAATGTAAACAGTTTTCATTGTAAATTTGCAAGTTTGTAAGTGGTCTGCGCATGTTTAGGTGTACCCCTCCCCCTTTCCAGCACATGCTGTACTGATTACATTGGAGGTGCGTGTTTGAAATTGCGCTCTTTGAATATTACGTTTTTCTTAATAAAATAATATGCTTGACATCCAAAATATAATTAAAATTCAAATACAATTTGCTCCTACATGTCAAACAAGACTTTTTATTGAATGTTGTCCAAAGTTGCTAAAGAAAGAACAACAAAGTTCTTCTCTACCATGAGTACCCCACTCAGCTCATTTCAGCTAGCTTTATTGCCAATTAAAATGCGGTCAACTTATAGATCCAATATTATTAGATTGTTCGGTATAGAAGAACTGCACAGACTGAAAGCATCTTCATATTTTAATGTATCATGACAGGTATGCTTTTCATTTCCATGATTTAACTTTGTAATGTTATATGAATGAGTTTCCTGCCCCCGCAATAATTTCTATTAGCCATTTGTCACAATGCCGGGGAAAAGGCATTCTCTCCACTCTGTCTCCTCTCTCTCCTCTTGTCTGTACTGCTTGCACCACTCTCTCTCCGCTGCTGCTTTAATTGCTGCCAATTGTCTTCCTGCACCTTTCTTTCTCTGACCTCTTATTCTGACAACTCCACCCAGTCCCACTAACACCAATCTTAGCTCACAGACAGCAGCTACAGAAAGACAGGAGTGCATATTTGAATGTGCACTGTGCAGCACCCAGAGTGTGCAGTGTGCAGTGCAGTGTAAGAGGGTGTGAACGTGTGTAGTGTATGGGTGTGTGTGTAAAGTGTGCAGTGCAGTGTAAAGGTATTTGAGTGTGTAAAGTGTGCAGTGTATGGGTGTGTGTGTAAAGTGTGCAGTGCAGTGTAAAGGTATTTGCAGTGTGCAGTTTAAGGGGGCTGAGAGTGTATAAAGTGTGCAGTGTAAGGGGGTGCGAAAGTATGCAGTGTGCAGTGCAGTGAAGTGTGAGTGTTCATTGGTTCTGTGGCTTAACTCAGGCAGCTGTTTCTCCCTAGTGGATAGGGGGACCAGTCTTACCTGTAGAGGGCACACTCCGTCCTGGTGGCAGGGGTATTCTGGGTGGTGAGCTGTTTAGAAGGGGAGGAAATGCACCACCTGCTGAATCACCTACAGAAGAGTCACTCGCCACATGCTGAATCACCTACAGAAGTGTCACTCACCACCTGCTGAATCACCTACAGAACAGAGTCACTCTCCACCTGCTGAATCACCTACAGAAGTGTCACTCGCCACATGCTGAATCACCTACAGAACAGTCACTCTCCACCTGCTGAATCACCTACAGAAGAGAGTCAATTAGCACCTGCTGAATCTCATCCCCACCCTCTAGAACAGGCAAAAATGTAAGTGACATCTACTGTATTTAGGTATGTTTTATTATATTAAGGTATTGGATGTATTGATGTATTTACAATTTGTGTAATTGACATAGATATATTTCAGCAGCACTTAGTACACTGCTTGTACACTCGCTGGTCTAGGAGTGTTGTTAGCCAGATCTGTGAGACTGTTGCTCATAGAACTGTTACGGTTGGCTCTCCCCTCGGAACCAAACCATAACAAAAAGCAGACAAACAATTGGGGTAAGGTGCAACAATCTTTTATTGTCTAGGGATAATAATAATAATACACCATCTGCGTATATAAGGGGAGCCAAAACAAGAGTTGGTTGGAGCAGCCAGGCCACAGATTAGAATTTCCAAAAGGAATGCGGCAGCCCTAGGTTGGATCCAAACTCCTTTATGAAAGCCTCCTCCCAGGTGCGCTCAATCAACTGATTAGACCTGGGAGGAGCAAAAGAGAGCAAACAGAAAAAGAAATAATGGCCAAAGGCCGTAACACTTCCCCCACCAAGAATGTGGCTAAGAAGTGGCCACATCAAAATTACAAATTACAATTATAAAAATGATAAATTTCTCATAAATTTTAACTATTCATATATTTACAAGACATTACAAACCGGTATTTGTGTCCATATGTGACAACACGAGGAACAAAGAGTGGCATGCTAGTGTCACACTAATGACATACCCACCTTATACATGCACAGGCCACACCCAATTACACTCTAGATAAGGCATCCGCCACAATATTATCTTTTCCCTTAATATGTTTAATAACCAGATCAAAACTCTGCAAGAAGAGACTCCACCGCATTAGACGTTGATTGGAGTTTTTCATCTGATGCAGGAAGACCAGAGGATTATGATCAGTATAAACAAGAACGGGTGAAGATCCTATGTAAACTTCAAACTGCTGCAATGCAAGGATCAAAGCGAGGGCTTCCTTCTCGATAGTAGAGTAATTTATCTGAGAGGAATTGAACTTCTTTGAAAAATAACAAAGGGGATGTTCTACCCCATCAGAGAGTTCTTGCAGAAGGACAGCACCAGCGCCATAATCGCTTGCATCGACAGCCAGTCGGAACAGGAGAGAAAAATCAGGGGCAGATAGAATGGGCGAGTGTATAAGGAGGGCTTTAATTGACGTAAAAGCAGACTGACATTTCTCGGACCACAGAAATTCTACGGTCGGACTGAGGTGGTCAGTCAAAGGAGCAGCAACGGAGGAAAAATTCATACAGAATCCCCGGTAATACCCCACCATGCCAAGGAAGCGGCGCAATCCCTTACGGCACGATGGAGCCGGGTATTGTACAATCGCCTCTACCTTAGCGCCCACAGGACGCACTTGCCCATTTCCAACTACCTTTCCTAAATAGGTAATTGTAGCTTTTCCAAACTCACATTTTGCCAGATCAATTGTGAGGTTCGCAGCAGCCAAACGTTCAAAAAGCTCAGAAAGTTGATTAACTTGTTCAGTCCACGTATCACTATACACAATAATATCATCCAGATACGCCTCACAACCACGCAAGCCGGCCAGAACTTTGTTTACCAAGCGTTGAAACGTGGCAGGTGCATTTCGTAGGCCAAAGGCCATCACAGAATACTGTAAAAACGCATCTGGTGTAACAAAGGCAGAGATTTCACGAGCACGATCAGTCAACGAAATTTGCCAATATCCTTTTAGCAGGTCTATGCTACTTACAAAGGTGGCAGATCCGACTCGGTCAACGCAATCGTCCATTCTCGGCAATGGATAACTGTCAGGCTTGGTGACGGAGTTCACTCGCCGGAAATCTGTACAGAAACGGTAAGAGCCATCGGGTTTATCGACCAACAAACATGGTGAACTCCACGCACTTTGACTATGTTCTGCAATGTTATGCTGTAACATGTAATCAACCTCTTTTTTAAACTGCTCACGCTTTGCTGGATTTGCACGATAGGCATGCTGTTTAATGGGAACTGTGGAACCGACATCGATATCATGCTCCACCATAGAGGTGCGAGTTGGCACATCGGAGAACAGCTGCCGATGTGACTCCACCAGATCCAGAATGTCAGCCCTGTAAGAATCGGAAAGATGTGCCAGAGAGTCAGATAAACACCGCAACATCTCTGAATTCTTCAACCTCCCCTCTACCAAACATCTAGAGGGCTCCGTCACGACATCCACAGTCCGCTCCGGGAGCAAAGGCGTCGATACATGGTCAGCGCTCTGAGATGAAATAGGGGAGTTGACAAGAATTGGTTTAACAGGACAAGCGACATCACTGCGTTCACAATAAGCCTTAAGCATATTAACATGACATAAGCGAGTTTTCTTTCTGCGCTCGGGCGTAGCAATGATATAATCCACTTCACCAACTTTAGTGGTTACTATGTATGGTCCGCTATAACGAGCTTGCAAAGCTGAGCCAACAATAGGAAGTAGTGCCAGTACCTTATCACCGGGGAAAAATGAACAAACTTTAGTACGCCTGTCAAATAATTTTTTCATGCGGGTCTGCGACACCGCGAGTGTGGATTTAGCCAAATCACATGCTTTTCTCAAGCGCGCTCTAAAAGTAGAAACATAATCCAGCAGATTATGAGGTTTTTCAGATTCCACAAACTTTTCCTTCAACTGTTTCAGAGGTCCACGCACAGTATGGCCGAATACCAGATCAGCAGGACTGAAACCTAGCGATTCCTGTACAACCTCTCTGACAGCAAAGAGCAACATAGGGATGCTGTCATCCCAGCCCTTTTCGTCAGAGAAACAGTAGGTGCGCAACATAGCTTTCAAAGTTTGGTGGAACCGTTCTAAAGCACCTTGGCTTTCAGGGTGGTAAGCACTGGAGAAACAATGCTGAATGCCAAGCTGTTTTAGCACTTGTGAGAAGGTACGAGACATAAAATTGGAACCTTGGTCTGATTGAATCACCTTAGGTAAACCAAAGATTGAAAAAATGTAAGCAGCGCTTCAATAATTACAGGGGCCGTTATCTTTCTTAATGGCACAGCCTCAGGGAAACGAGTAGCAGCACACATTATTGTCAGAAGATATTGATTCCCTCGTCTACTGCGTGTTAAGGGTCCAACACAGTCAATAATCACCCATTCAAATGGTTCTCCAAAAACCGGAATCGGATGTAAAGGAGCAGGTGCTATAGTCTGGTTTGGATTACCACTTACTTGACACTCGTGACAAGATTTACAATGAGCGACAACGTCTCGTTTTAGACCAGGCCAAAAGAAATGTCGTAATATACAATCATAAGTTTTTGTTATTCCCAGGTGACCAGCAAATGGAGAGTCATGGGCCAAAGTTAGAATTTCAGGTCGGTACTTACGTGGTAAAACTATCTGGTGAATGGCAGTCCAATCATCACTGGAAGATGCCTCCACTGGTTTCCATTTTCTCATTAGAACACCAGATTGAATAAAATAACAGACAGATAAATTACTAATTTTGTTTTCGGTTACAGCCTGATCAAAGAGCGAGGAGAGTTTCGAATCCTCCTTCTGCGCTTGGATCAGCTGTTCTTTTGGCAACAATGTAGTTTCTACAGGCGACAATGAATCTTTGTCCTGTAACAATGTAACGTTACCAGGCTTCAGATCAGGCAGCTCAAGAAGGGGGTAACACCTAAATCAGGATCGCACATAAAGGTCTCACTTAAATTGTCAGGGTCATTTGCTCGATTAGCCATAGCTCGTGTCACCGCACATGTAGGAAACACTTCAGGAAACGTCTGTTCAAGACAATCAGGAGTGGTAGATACTACAGAGCTAGCAATAACTGATGGGACGAAAACATTGCCACCAGCTAAATCGTTACCCAGTAAACAGTTTACACCCTGTACAGGCAAATGAGTACGTACACCCACAATAACTTCGCCAGTAACCAATTCGGAAGTTAGACTTATTTTGTGCAATGGGACCTCAGTAACACCCATTTCAATCCCTTGTACAAGAACACTTGCACCTAAAAAGGTTTTGTCAGACAAGGGTAGTACATTGCCAAGGATAAAGGACTGAGAAGCACCGGTGTCATGGAGAATTGTTACCTCAACGCCAGGACCATCACACACTGAGACGATCCCTCTAAGAAGGAAGGGAGAGTAATCTAGTAAATCAGAGGGAGACAACTTTTCCTTAGAAGGATTCTCACCTTTAACCACTGAATGAAAACGTACCTTCCGTGTATTTACCAATAAATTAGGTTTTGTATTTTTCTTGGCCAGTTTGGGACATTCAGATATGACATGTCCGGGTGTTTTACAATAAGCACAAGCCCGCTCACTACGGTCCGTTTTAAACACAGGTCGTTCTTCCCCTTTCTCATCACGGGAACGTGGAGAACGTCTTCGAGGGGTATAAGGAACAGGAAGTCTTGGTTCCTGATGGTGTCTAGAACCTGTATCGGAATGCAGCCGCGGCTCAAAGCGGGATACGGTTTTAGCATGAAAAGATGATTTGTATGTTAGAATAAATTCATCAGCAAAAACTGCTGCTTTCATGACCTCAGTGACTTTCTGTTCATTCAAATAGGTGACAATGTTATCAGGAAGACAGTTTTTGAATTATTCCAGAAGCACTAGCTCCTTAAGTTGTTCGAAACGGTGAACCTTTTGTGAGGTACACCATCGCTCAAATAAAATGTCCTTTTCTTTAGCAAATTCAACATAACTTTGTTTGTCAAACTTACGGAAATTCCGGAACCGTTGTCTATAAGCCTCTGGAACAAGTTCATATGCACGCAGAATAGCACTCTTAACCAAGCCATAGTCCGAACTGTCCTCATTAGATAAGACAGAGTAAGCCTGTTGGGCCTTCCCAGTCAGAACACATTGCAAAAGCAAAGTCCATACATTTATTGGCCATTTTAAAGTATTAGCGACCTTCTCAAAACAGGGAAAATATTTCTCAACGTCTTTCTCAGAAAAAGGCGGAACGAGGCGTATTTGTTTGGTAACATCAAAGCCCCTCTCACTAGGAGGATTTGGGGAGGGAGAGCTTAGCTCTAATCTTCGCAGTTCTAGTTTATGCTCATGCTCTAGTTTTAGAGTTATTTGCTTTTGTTCTTCCCGTTCCCGTTCTACTCTAAGGTTGAGCTGTGCTCTAGTTTTAGCCTTTCCATGGCCATCTCATGCTCTAGCCTTTTCATTTTAAACTGAGTGTCGATATCAGTTTCTAAAACAGGCTCAGGGTCAGACTCATCTTTGGGTGGAAATACACCCAGACTGGTCAGACAGGTTGTAATAGCGGAGACAATTAGACTCCTTCGACCGTCTCTCGCTACTAGCGGTGACTAGGTCATAATGCTCTGCTATTTTTAACAGTTGCTCTTTTGTAAACACTTCTAGTAATTGCTCAGAAGGTTCTTTAAGAAAATCTGCAATAGACGGCATGGCAACGGAGAGAAAAGGTTACCAGGCGTTACAGCTTGCTTACCGAAACGAGTAACTTGAAAGAAAACGCGTTTACTAAGCACAAACAAGACACGCAATTTAAGAAATGTATTCTACTCACATACATTACCTAAAACCAGGACAACAAAATCGCTTAGCCCTGAACGTTACCTATTAAGTAGCAATCAAGTAATTTTGAAAACATCTCACTTACAACGTATCAACGTAATACAGCAAGCAGTCGAAATCACACGACCGTAATAGCCCGGCAGATATGCGACAAATTCTGGTAGAATTGTGCCTTTGATGATACAAGCATGAAATTTGGCACACAGTTAGGGCATAACCTTACAGTGAATTTTGGATATAGGGACATTCCAGATTCCTCCTAGGCCTAAAATGGCGGCCATTTTACAAAATGGCGGCTATGAATTACATATTTTGCCTACTAGTTCAGCCCTGTCATGTGTGCTGGGTGCGAAACACAATGTAGTGAGCATATTATTAATTGTTATGCACATGCTATGCAATAACTTCATATTGGGCTCAAAAAGTGCATCTACGGTGGCACATAAGGGACAAAACTAATGGTTTACCATTGCAATAGGCATGATTGGGGTAGCGGAATAATTATCTAGCTTTGCATTACTATCTGCTTGTTCCTGGAAGTAATTTGGATGACTGGTGTGCTGAACGAGTTGATGCAAGTCCACAGTTCCAGTTCTGGTTCATCATTCTGCAGCTAGAACTGGCAGTCCTGATCTATGTGAGATCCGTCCGTGAAGAAAACTTCCTGCTGTACACTGATGCTCTGAGCAAGCTTGTACCCTGGTTCTTCGCCTTGGGACATACAAACTATGCCAGGTGGATTCCAGTTCACTTGCGTGACATGGTGACACTGGTAACCAAGCATCCAAGTGTATACGCGCAGTTTCTGGCCGGAAACTTCACCGTGAAGAAGACCACACATGCATTCTCTGCCATAGCCTTAGACCAGGCACATGAGCAGAATAATGCATTGGTGAAAGGTGACGGAGGGGCTGTAGGCCTAACGGAGAATCCTGCAGCTTTACGCCGCTGGATGGTGTCCGGTCCAGAGATGGCCAGATTGATTTCTGAGTTCCAGGCCACAACAGAGAAGAGAATGAAGAAAACTGAGCTCAAGCACCATGAGCAGACTAAGCACACGCAGGTAGCCTTTGCTCGAGATGTGAGAGCACTCACTCGTGTCATGGGAAAGATGGGGAACCCATTCTGTGAAGACAGCAAAGATCTCTTGGTGCTAGACAGCAGAGACCTGGCAGACCCAGCAGTCATCAACACTCTACACCAGATCGAGAAGCTGGGACAAGAACAGTATGACACGTATGTCAATGAGAGGCTTGTTCATCAGACAAAGCCCATCACCGACCCAATAAAGAGAAACAACCTCCATATCTTCAACCGACCTCCAGTCAGAGAGAAGTCAAGAACACAGTTCCAGGTGTTATCCCTCAAGAATGACTTCCCCCCTACTCCAGGTTGTTCATTGCGTCGCAGACACGCGATGGAGATCTTGATGAATTCTTCGCACATGAGAACCAGGCTTGTCCCCCTGCATTGTCACAAATGGGCAAAATCAGACTTGGAACAAAGTCTGATCTGGTTGGGTGCTTAGAAGGTCTGATCACTCCACGGGAGAATGATGCTGCTAGTCCTCCTGTTGAAGTCATGATCCTGGATGGAGCAGCTATCGTCAACATGCTGGCACCTGGTAATGCGAAGACCTTCTCTGAGTATGCATCACTAGTATTCTTGCCGTACATCACATCTCAGCTACAGCATACGAGCAGGGTGGATATTGTCTGGGATGAATACTTCCCAGACAGTTTGAAAGCACACACCAGGAAGAGGAGGGGTAAAGGCACCAGGAGATGAGTTGAGCCATCTAGTTCCATCCCTGGAAACTGGCAGGCCTTCCTCCGCATAGACGAGAACAAGGTGGAGCTGTTTGCCTTCCTAGCAACGAGGATAGCAACCACGGAGACAGAGAAGCAAATCATCATCACAAACCACCAAGAAGTGCTTTGTACACAGCCCCGAGATGTTGTTGGTCTCGCCCCGTGTAGCCATGAGGAGGCGGATACGAGAATACTACTCCATGTCCCAGATGCAGTGAGGCAGGGCTATACCAAGGTGTCAATCCGCACAGTGGACACAGATGTTGTGATCCTTGCAGCGGCAGCAGCTGGACGTTTGGACATCGATGAACTCTGGGTTGCTTTTGCCACAGGAAAGAACTTCAGGTACTTAGCAGCTCACGAGATGGCTGTGGCACTGGGACCGAACAAGTGCCGAGGGTTGCCATTCTTCCACGCCTTCACTGGGTGTGACACCGTGTCATGCTTCAGTGGGAGGGGGAAGAAAACAGCATGGGAAACATGGAAAGCCTATGATGAGGTCACTGATGAGGTCACCACAGCTTTCTGCACATTGGCTGCCACGCCAACCATTTCAACTGTAGATGACTACATGGATTCACTGGAGCGTTTTGTTGTACTGCTCTACGATCGAACCAGCAGCCAGGAACATGTCAACGAGGCTCGCAAGCATCTCTTCACCCAGCGTAGCAGATCAATAGAGGCCATCCCACCAACTCGAGAAGCCCTCAGACAACACATCAAGAGAGCTGCCTACCAAGCCGGCTTCTGCTGGGGCCTGATGATGATTTGCACACCAGAGCTCCCATCGCCAAGTGAATGGGGTTGGGTTCAGAGTGATAATGGCTGGGGGATATGTTGGACAACCCTCCCGGAGGCAACTGAGGCATGCCGGCAATTGATTACATGTGGAAGGGTTGCAAAGGACAGTGCAAGTGTGTTAAGGCCGCACTCCAGTGCACAGCTCTGTGCCACTGCGTAGGGGACTGCACACGATAGTTTACAGGAGGGATTACACACCTATAACATGTACACAATCATGTGGAAGATTATATCACTTGGATCTAAGACTTTTCTGTGCACTACATTCTATGTAAAGGTTAAAGGCCATTTCCATGGCGTTTCCTAAGTTTGTTTAAAAAAAGCTGAAAAAGTATTTTTTTGCGAAGAATAAGGACCAAATAAATGTTATGTGAGTTTTTTCACATTTAATTGCCATCCTACAACCTGTTTAAGTAAAAAAACATAATTGGTGTGCTTCTTCAATAAGTAAATCTAGTTATATTGACATGGATCCTGTGTCGCGTACCACCCGAAAACGGCCATTTTCAAAATGGCCGCCATTTTGGCCCTAGGAGAAATTTTGAATGTCCCTATATCCAAAAATCTTCCTAGTAGAATGCTCTATCAGTGTACCAAAATTCATGCTTGTATCACCAATAGCACAATTTTCCCACATATCTGCCGTACTATAAAGCTAATGAACCTAATAGCAGCTTGCAAAAGAACGTCTGGACAGTACACCAGACACGTGAGACAATAACTTTAACACTGCGAATACAACACAGCACAAAGCACCCTCAATACGAGGATTAAACGCTACAAGCAACCATAACGGTAGTAAAACATGTAGGGTAGAAATACAAGAAATGGAGCAGCGATTTAGCTACACAACAGGCAGTCATGTATACCAAATAGGGGGAAAAACTGCCTCAAACGCGCACATCCACAGATGCCAACGCTATTAAACTGTATTACTTGCATACGCTGGAAATTACCAAAACAGCGCTAAACACAGCAATCAATGATAACCATGTGTACTGAAAACGAGTCGTCTTATACAGCTAGTAAATACAAACTAGAAGAAAATAGCTCTTACCATGCTACTGCCTCTGAGCTCATCAGAATGGGCAGAACAGGTATGATGATAGGCCGGGCCAATGAAGATTTATCATGAGCTGAACAATTCCACAATGTCGAAATCCTACCTAACCCCAGGTTCTCTTTACTTATTGAAATGATATATCGAAATAAATAAATTAAAACCTCTCTAGTCTTGTGTCGTACCAGGCTCAAGGCGGCCTTTAAACGCTGAACTCGTGAGCGCTGACAGCGAACCAATTAACGAATTCACCGCAGGACTCCGAAGCGTACCCCCACCTAGAATTAACACCAAAACAAACAGGTAAAATAATAAAGTGGCAAGACCCGCAGGTCAAACCCGTCGACTAACTGGGGGTTAGATTAAACGAGATAGATGGAATACTTAAGTGACACTAAACAATAAAACAGTGCAAGCTCACGTAACAAGACCTAATTAGCCCAACTCACCGCGCACAGCTGTTCATGCCCAAGGATTCCTTTTTCGAGAAAAAAGGCAAAACGGCATGCATCCACCAAAATCACGAATACAAACGCGACTCTAAAAACGGTTATCAAAACGCACAATGCAGCAAACAAACTGCATATGCAAGGGTTTTAGGAATACCTTGAAAACCCAGTCCATCTCCCGGACGAGCCCCCAATTTGTTACGGTTGGCTCTCCCCTCGGAACCAAACCATAACAAAAAGCAGACAAACAATTGGGGTAAGGTGCAACAATCTTTTATTGTCTAGGGATAATAATAATAATACACCATCTGCGTATATAAGGGGAGCCAAAACAAGAGTTGGTTGGAGCAGCCAGGCCACAGATTAGAATTTCCAAAAGGAATGCGGCAGCCCTAGGTTGGATCCAAACTCCTTTATGAAAGCCTCCTCCCAGGTGCGCTCAATCAACTGATTAGACCTGGGAGGAGCAAAAGAGAGCAAACAGAAAAAGAAATAACGGCCAAAGGCTGTAACAGAACCCATGTGGATGCACTTCAAATCAAATCAAATCAAGTTTATTTGTATAGCGCTTTTCACAATAGAATTGTCACAAAACGCTTAACAGAGGGGGAACCCAGCCCTAGACTCCCCCAAAAGCAAGCCTAACGGCAACAGTGGCAAGGAAAAGCTCCCTTGGTAGGGAGAAACCTTGGGAGGAACCAGACTAAAAAGGGGGGGAGCCCATCCTCTTCTGGCCGGCACAGGGTATGTCCAAAAAAGACCATGTCATGGTCAGTCCAAGGTGGGTCAGGGCTGAAAGACTTTGCCCCTCCTGAGTTAGGTAGTCAGCAGGGGGGGCTAAACCACACAGAGAGGGTCCAGATCCAGGAACTGGGGTTGGCGTGGGGGTGAGGGTTGATGGGGGCAGCTCACACTTCTCGCAGGATCTAGGGCTCGGGGGCAGGTGCCCCCGAGTCAGAGGCCGAGGCAGAGAAGAGAACATGCAGTCAGAAAAAGCAGTGCTATAGCCAGTAGCATTATGTAAGAGCAGGGGAGCACAAGCATAGGAAATATACAGATAGCCCCAACAGGTGTAAGCTATGGCAGCATACTTATTAGGAGAGGGACAGAGAAAACACGCAGCCATGAGAGAGTTCCAAACAATCCACACCTGATCAAGGATAACCAGCATAACAGTGGTGGTAACACATTGAGGAGGTGACAGTATGGAAAGTTTCTCACTCCATAAGACACTAGGGCACGGCCTTCTCCATCTCTCCACCTAGACTATGTTTGGCAGTAGGCTAGGCTGAAAAGATATGTTTTTAATCTACACTTAAAAATTGAAACTGTGTCCGAATCCCTAACATGCCTTGGTAAACCGTTCCACAACAGAGGAGCTCTAAAAGAGAAGGCTCTACCACCAGCTGTGCTTTTCAAAATTCTAGGGAGTAATAGATGGCCGGCTTCTTGTGAACGAAGCAGTCGTGTTGGCTTATAGGGGGCAATCATTTCGGTCAGATATAAAGGTGCAAGTCCGTTTACTGCTTTAAAAGTTAGCAACAGTACTTTATAATCAGCCCAATATTTAATAGGAAGCCAATGTAGTGATGCTAACACTGGAGTAATGTGCTCATACTTTTTGGATCTAGTCAAAATACGTGCCGCTGTATTCTGTACTAGTTGAAGACTCTTTAGAGAGCTACTAGAGGAGTCGGATAATAAGGCATTACAATAGTCTAGCCTCGATGCAACAAAAGCATGCATCAAGGTTTTAGCATCCTCTAATGACAGAATGTGCCGAATTTGCCGTTTCTTAGGTGAAAGAAAGCTACTCTGGAAGTGTTTTTAATATGAGTGTCAAATGTAAGGTCCTGATCAATAATAAAACCAAGGTTCTTAACCATAAGACTTGATGTAACTATGCAATCACCTGCATTTAACTGCAGATCCAACTTGTTCCTTAATTTTTTGGGGCCCAAAACCATCATCTCTGTTTTATCTGAATTTAAAAGCAGGAAATTTACTGTCATCCAGTTCTTTATATCAGAGATACAAGCCTCTAATTGAGTGAGTTTAAGTGTTTCACCTGGTTTCATTGATATGTACAGCTGTGTATCATCTGCATAGCAATGGAAATTCACACCATGTTTACGAATAACATTACCCAGTGGTAGCAAGTATAATGAGAACAGTAATGGTCCCAGCACTGAGCCTTGTGGAATACCATATTTAACCTGAGAGTAGTCAGAGAACTCTTGATCTAATTGCACAAATTGAAACCGGTCTAATAAGTATGATTTAAACCATGAGAGTGCCCGTCCATGCAAACCAACCAGGTTTTCTAGCCTATGAAGGAGAATCTGGTGGTCAATAGTGTTGTAAGTGTAAGTTGTAAGGCGCATTCATTTTGTTCAGTATTGGGGGTATTTGTACAGCATTAGGGGGTATGTGTTCAGCATTGGGGGGTGTTCAGTATTGGGGGTATGTGTTCAGCATTGGGGAATATGTTCAGACCTGGCGTTTCCTCTCTGATTCGTTTGAAACACTAATGTTCCTAAAATGCAACAGTACTCATTTTCCTTTACATTTTGAATAATTAAAATGTGAAACTGAAATGTGGTCAAAAGATGGATTGTTTAAATGAAATTAATCTGTAATAATATTATGCTATTTGCTATTTCAAATGTAGGTGCTACTAATATGAGAGTATTTTTAAATATGTCTATGGAATTCTTTGTCATTATAAATGCTGTCTCAATGACTAAATACTTGAAAATACATCTATGTGTTTGCAAATACTTCCTATAATACTCTGTATTTGAAAATATAGTATTTCAATTACAGTTCAAAAGTTATACGTAATATGCATATTTGGCCCAGGCCTTTCGTCTAAACTAACCCAAAAATAAGGAATTAGCTACCAGAGAGATGCCAGCAAGACCGACAATGAAGGAACAAGCATTGAAACAATGTTCAGGCTTCCTCAGGCCCAAAGAGAAAAACACCACACAGCTGTACCACGAGACTCCACAGGAAGAACACAAATGCCTTCAGTACTTTTCCTGTCAGAGGGGAAATCTTAAAATGCATATAATAACCCAGAACTACACACTGGGAGACTAGACGACAAAATTATATTGTTTATTATCCTCCCCAACTCTTACATATGTAACACCCACTAGCCTAGGGCTTACTTTACGAAAGACTACACCACTCTCCACTAACCGGTGACTGTGTGGCTCAGGATATAAACACTTCCCCACTACAGGGTATTTAACTGAATGAATGATACAAAGACTGTATACAAAAATAGATGCAATTTTTTTTTTTTTTTAGAGATCATGTTTAAAAAGAAATAAATAGCAACAACCAGTACAACTGAAGGGCCTGCTGCTGAAAGTAGTCAAGTCACATTTCTATAAAAATTGAGTTGAGCATAGAGAAATGTTCTATATAAGTCCACCCTCGTTAACAGAAAAGGTGCCTAAGACCCTTTTCCCCACAGTGAAAACGGCAGTTTTGTATATCCTGGTACGCAAGAAGTACCTAAGTCATACTATAAGCGCCAGTTATGGATCCACAACTTGTGTATTCATGACAATGTGAATGATTCTGCTACCATGTACCTCTACGCTGAACATTATGCTGGCAAAGGACCCAATGAAGTGATTTAATGTCTTGATCACTATATATCTACACTTCCCTCCACAACGAGAAAGCTTATTATCTTTGCAGATAACTGTTTTTCCCAAAACAAGAAGAAATATCTTTTTGGACCGCACAGTGAACAGCAGCACTGCACTGCAGAAAATTCACCTCAAGTTTCCACTACCAGGTCACAGTCGTATGCCATGCAATCGTGACTTTGGAAGGATTGAAAAGAAAAGGAGAAAAAAAGACAAGGTTGTCAAGCCATCAGAATGGGTAACACTTATTAAAAACACTGACAAAAAGAAGCCATTCAAGATTGTTTATGTGGAACATCCTCTAACCGACGATATGATGCCAGATGGAACAACAACGGTCCAAGTCAAGGACTACAAGTTGGCATTCGAACCACTCTTGCGCCC
>JAINUG010000545.1:5000-50000 GCA_029706075.1 Aldrovandia affinis
TCGCACCAGTGCACAAGTTCATCAGTATCAGGACCGTGGCTCATTACAGCAGCTCGAATGAGACTGACCATAACTCAGTCATCTGCACACTTCAGCATGTGTCCGTGCTCGTACTGCTATGACAGCCATCAGTGTGTGAAACATACAGGGGCTCTGAGAGAATACAGCCCTGGGGTGAGCCCACACATGATGGACACATAAAATGGATTTACATAAAATGTAAAAATGTTAAAAATGTATACCCCTCACTGACTAGTCCTGGAGCTCAGTGGGTAGAGCATGGCGCTGGCAATGCCAAGGCTGTGGGTTCGATACCACGGGACTACATTACATTACATTACAGGCATTTAGCAGACACTCTTATCCAGAGCGACTTACACAGTTTACATTTCTTTACATACAGTACAATCCATTTATACAGCTGGATATTTTACTGAAGCAATCCAGATTAAGTACCTTGCTCAAGGGTACAACGGCAGTGCCCTCACCTGCAACATTTGCATTACAAGCCCAGTTCCTTAACCATTATGCTAACACTAGCGCTGTACGGATGGGATGGTTAAAAACCGAGGTCCCGACTCTCTGTGGTCATAAAATATGCCATGGCGCTTTTCAAAATAGAGTAGGGTGTTAACCCGGTGTCCTTTCCAAGACAATATATATATTGTGGTGTGTTACACCCACGGACCTTGCAGAGTCGTAGGCAAGTGCAAGAACACGGAGGAGGCAGTAATATAAGCAAAATGATAATTTATTAAACGACAACACAAAACAAATCGGGGAACACAAACATATAAAGTCCACAAATCCTACATTGTCAAAGTCCAATCCAAGTCCAAAATCCAGGTCCAAGTCCACAATCCAGTCCGTAGTCGTTATCCAAAGCAATCCAATTTTCTTACACAAAACAAACACACTCCAACACTCTTTCCAAAACACTGGCTGGTCAATCGACTTCACAGTTTCACTCTCCAACAACACACAGCATGTCTTTGTTCCTACTCCTCTCGAAGTTAGTGACAATCAGCCCTTTAAATAGGCCTTAAAATGGCTTTCAGCTGGGCTGAACCCCTTCATGTTTGTGACTGTGGTCTGCTGGGAAATGTAGTGTTTCGGGCTGCCATGTGTTGGAGGCTAGGCAATGCTAGTGCAGCCCAGTGGGGCAGATGAGAAATGAACACATGAGTTTTTCCCTCCTTCCAGGTGTTTGTCCAATAGCAGTGGGGCTGAACCCCAACATGTTTGAGAGTTTGTCCAATAGCAGCGGGGCTGAACCCCAACATGTTTGAGAGTTTGCCCAATAGCAGGCGGGGCTGAATGCTATTAAAGGCAGATGAGAAATGAACACATGAGTTTTGTTACCCTGCAGGTGTTTGAGTCAAGCAAGATCCATGTTGATCGTGTGCGATTTCGGGTCAGGAAGGTGCCTTTTGTCAAGAAGATCCATGTTGATCACTTTCTCAAAGGTCTTTGTGACAATGTAGGTCAAGGCGCCTGGTGTAAAATGGTTCAGAACTGGTGGTTGGCCGTGGGGGATCACAGCAGAATGTTTCCACAGCCGAGTGGATATATAAAGGTTTTAACCACACGGCCTTCGTCAGAGGAAATAACAGGTTTGAGGGGCCAGGGGGCAGGGGGCTGTGTTCATGAGGCTGGGTTTTAATACTGAAGTTTCGTTACTAAAATCATGTAGCCCACACCTGAGATACAACTTATTTAACTCCTGAGCCCAAATGTGATCTGAATTAAAGTCATCTGCTGCTCCATCCGAGTCGAGATTATTGGTACCAAGTTCCTTTTCAATTTTGTCCTTAAACGGGTGCTTGGCTCTCCAGGTGTCATGTTTCACCTCTGTTTGCAGCGTCCACTGGCCTCCTCCGTCACATGAAGGAGAGTCTCTACCTCCACATTATATATTGAGTAATGAATCCACACCAGGGTGCTCAGGCCTGTTTCAGGATTACATGCTGTACATGGCGCATGACACGGTCCAGTGTTGATAAACTCATTCACACACACACACACACTCTCTCACTATTTCTGAGGGCAGTTTCTCATATGAGTGAGTCAGGGTTTCAGGGCGGCAGGTTTCAGTTTGAGTGTTGTAGGGGACTTGCTGTCAACCACACTGCAGTCCTGTGTTTATAGAAGATGATGGAAACTTTTGAGGTTTTTATACCCCACAGAAACAATATCCTTCATAAAGAGAGAATACACACATACTCACAGCACACACACACACACACACACACACACACTCACACACACACACACACACACATACACACACACACACACACACACATACACACACACCACACACACACACACACACACACACACACACACACACACATACACACCCACACACACACACACACACACACACATACACATACACACACACACCACACACACACACGCACTCTCACACACACACACACACACCACACACACACACACCCTCTCACACACACACACACACACACACACACACACACACTCACACACACACACACTCTCTCTCACACACACACACACTCACACACACACACACACTCACACACACACACACACACACACACACACACACACACACACACACACACACACACACACACACACACACACACACACACACACACACTGTGGCATCCCAAGAGGCAGGACGAGGAAATGGCCGCCTGCCTCTTTAATTCTTGGGAGCCACTGGAGAGGAAAAACCTACATTTCCCAGCAGCCCGCAGTCCCACACCTGAACCTGAGTCAAGCGATTGGGACTACGGAGAGCTGAAGGCCATTCAGAGGCCTATTTAAGGACTGGCTCCTGTCACACTAGGAAGGAGTAGGGTGGTGTAGTGGAGAGTGGTTTTGGAGAGAATTGATTGGATTGTTGTTTGGATGAGAATTGGATTAGAATTGGATCGTTTGGAGGACCCGGTTTGTGTACGGATTTTTGAACTGGATTGAAGAACTGGATTGGCCTTGGATGGGCGAACCCTAAGGGACACCACAACACACACACTCACACACACACACACACACACACTCTCACATGCACACTTCAGGGCACTTGATGACATGATGTTAAATGCAGGGACAGTGAGAAGTTAGAGGTACACTGGCTCTCCTTCAGCCATTGTGTGCTTGCTTGTGATGTTGGTGAAATTCTGTGGCCTGACAAGAACCAGAGGCAGCAATGGACTGTACGTACTCTTCTTGCATGCTGAATATGGCTTTTCATTTGTTGTGTCTCAAAAAATATATACACACACACACACACAGGCCCTCTACTACGGAATTATAAAATGATTGTCGGCTGGTAGTTATTTTGATTTAAAGTGTTTAATGAAAATGTAAAATTGTAAGGAAATGTTTCGGGGGCCGCGCGGTTACATGTAAATTCCTGACGGGGCTACAGCCCTGGCAAGCCCCCTGGCGCCGCCACTGATCCTGTGGATCTCTATACCAGTGGTTCCTGGGGACTGGTTTTCCCAACCGTAATGGCAAGATATGACTTATAACAAGCAGTTTATTGTTCTTAATTAGACACGTTTAATGTTTTACCCTCTGAAGAACATATTATGTAAGAAATATCTATGAATGTTATAAAGAATAAATGTCCCATATTCACATACCAGGATATCAACGAATGCTCTTTGTCTTTGTTAAATCACACAATTTAGCTAACTTTACCTTGACCTTTCCAGCTAGCTACTGGCAATTAACCTACTTTTCACTTCATTGCACGTAATTAATCAAAGTCACCAGGGTTCACCACTATTTCTGATATTTTGCACCATGCGTCATTCTTTTTATTGATGTCCCTGTAGGCTATACAAACAGGGACGCATCGTAAAGTTCGGGAAACCCAGAAACTGCAACAATGAACCTGTCCTCCATTTTGGTTCGGAACAAATTTATGGTAGGAACTAAATACACGCACTACAGTTTACAGTGGGGAGAAACAAGCACAGCTCCCCTATTGGTTATCGCTTCATCGCATCACCACTAATTTGCATAAAGTTAGTCTGTTCAACTTTCTTTCGTCGCTGAGCACGCTGTCTTTGCGTCGCCTACTGTCGCCTACCGTGAGCAGCTCCCACTGAAAACGAACAACTTCCGTCCACTTCCTTCGCTTTTGTTGCTTCTGGTGGATCCCTAGGGTTAGAGAGAGGTTCGATTTTTTAATTGATTCAATTATAGACAGAGGTGAAATCGGTGGGGGCCTAATTGTTGACAGTGTGGCACCTGGGCACTGGAACTAAAACAATTAAGCATTCGATGACAGCAACAAGCCAAACCTCCATTGTGCTCAAATACATTTCAGGAAAAATTATGTTTGAACTTAAACACATGTTTTCATCAACCTTAATTGGTCAAAGGATTGGCTGTTACAAAAGCTAGCATACATGGGGGCTGTTCTGTACCCTCCCAGTGTACCCTCCCAGTGTACCCTCCCAGTGCACCACTGTCAGAAGCTTCACAGGTTCTGGGCAACCCACATAGTCATAGGTTTTGGACGATTCACATAGACACAGGTCATCTGTGACTACTTTTTCGTGTGACTTCCCTTTGTTCAAAACACATCCATCTCTTTCTGGCAGTGCTGTACGTTCTACCCCATGTGGATATCATTTTAACTGATCAGCAGTGGATCCAGTCCCCCAGTCAAAACATGCCAAGACGTCTTCACACGCAGCAACCATAACTAACACAATGCTCCTTTTTATATTTTTTTATTTTTTCTACCATTTTTCTCAAAATTTGGTGGCCAATTATATCCTCTATCTCTTAAATTCACCCTCCCCCACGAGCCCGCCGCCCGTCTCTACAGGACAAGCTAATACCCCGCGGCCAGCGATGATCCGCCTCCTCCGAGACGGAACTCGCCCACCTGTCTTACAGGGACGCCTCTCGGCGAGTTTGTGCCAGCTCTCCCTCCCCCCTTCCCCTGGGGTGGACAGCCAATCACCCGCCCCCGATTGGGGCTCCCGACCAGAGCCGGACTTCGAACCGTGGCTGCGGTGGGCAACCTGCATTCCAGGCAAATACTTAGACCATTACACCACCCGAGGCCCAACGCACAATGCTCCTTACTATATTTTGCCTAAGGAAATTATTTTAAAAAATGATAATAAAATGCTGAAATCTCCACCTTTGACAGGAGGCAGAAGAGATAGGCCTGCCCGCATATACAGCCTGCATATATACCTGCTGGAGACAGTAGCAACAGCCACATCCCACTCAAACACACGGGCGAAAAAAAAGTGCACCTTTTCGAAATGTTTCAGCTGGGAAAAGATACCCGTCGTTTCTCTCAGTCCGTAACAGTAAACCTCGTATCCGGGCCCAACTTTCACAGCTTACATTTTTCATGTTATCTTTTAACGGAGAAATCCGGTTTAAAAGCGCAATTCAGTTCATTCACGGCAGCAGCGGGCCTCCTGAGATTTGAGCCGCGCTCAACGCTGGTAAACAAACCTTCCGCTCCACCGCGCCAGCTGAGAGAAGGCGAGTGTGGATCAGTAAATCTGAAAAAGAAACATGCATAATCTCTTCCTGGGGGAAAGGGCCCTTTGGTTTGTCTACCTAATGGCTTACTTCACAGTTCACTATTCCAAACCCTGGCAATAAATAAACATAAACATAAACATAAATATAAATATATCAGCAAACAGAAGCCTCTTAAATGGAATATCATAAAATGTTTTTTCTTTCAATAATAAATGTGCACATAAATATAAATATAAATATAAAATGCACATAAACTCGTGTTAAACATAAATATAAAATATGTGCAATTAAACACTTTTTTCTAAATGAACAATTTAGTCAGATACCTGTTCTCGTATGAATGCCAAATGTGACAATGTTTTCCTTGAAAATCAATATAAAATAAAAATCAGCAAACAGGGACAATGAAATGTGTTTCTTTAAGTTGTCAATGCCTGGAACAGCTTGCCAGGTCGGGTAGTAGAGGCAGAAACAATGGGAAAATGTGGCTATTCAAGTCCAGGCTACATGCAGTACTAGATACTCTTTAGATTAGGACATGATGAGCCTAGATGGGCTGAACGGCCCGTTCTCGTCATTATGCATTCTTATGTTCTTAAGTGCTGTTGTTACTGATGAAGTCAGAAATGCATTGCGTTAATGGAAGAGGAGTTTGATTTTACTGTCACAAACGATGTTCTTAATGCTAGGACGCTATTTGTGGGGCAGTTTTTTTAAAAAAAGATTATAATAAAAAATTAAAATGTGCCTTTTCTTTTCTTTTCTTCTCCCAATATGGTGACCAATTGTACCATTTATTGTTATATCCCCCCCACCACAAGCACAACTTGCATTGGGACACTTTAGACCAGTCACCCAAACAAGCAGATCAACACTTCTGCAAATGGCATTCAGACCAGGGGGCAGAGGATAAAAAAGAACACAATTCAGAGACCGGGGTTCGATTCCCCATCGCGCCAGAGTCGGCTCTGGCCGGGAGTGCCATTGGGGCGGCAATTGACCCCAGGGAGGGGGGAGGGAAGCCGACACACACAGTTCACTGCACACAGGAGTGATTCTGGGCTACTGGAATTACAGTCGACTGGACGGAGTGTTGTCAGGAGGAGGCAGCGCTTCGCCATTGTCACTGCCGGTCACAGGACTATGGCAGCGAACTATGAGGGAAGGGGGATTGAACTAAGCACAGTGGGTAATTGACTACCAAATTGGGGGAAAAACGGGGGAAAATCGGAAAAATTAAATGATATAAAATTAAAACAAGAACACAATTATGATAATCCTTATCCTAATGTATATTTATATATATTTAAGGAATGGAACATCATTCCTCCAATATATATGGCTTGCCCAGACTTGTTTCCCCTCTACACCACAAGATTTCACAAACCGGTCCCTCTCACATCATGAGGCCACAGAGTCCCAAACTTTAAAATGTCAGTCTGTTGTCAATGTACACAACAGCTGTTACTCCTCTTTTAGAGGCGTCAGTATATCAGTTTGCCAAGCTGCCTTGTTGTTAACCCAGGGAATGCTCTGTTAGCAAAGGACAATGTATTCCTTATTGGCCATACCTCAAGGACGGCCTGTTATTCCACTCAGCTTGCCTTGAATGTTTGTCTTTTTTTCCCCCAGTTTTCTTTGGCAGTGTTGAAGCCTTTACGTGTATATAGGGGGCTGTGAGTGGCTGTGGCGTCATAGGTTGTCTGGTAATTAAGGGACGCATTATATACAGGGAAGCAGCTACATCTAGTGGACACATGGAGACACTACACTACATCGAGGCCGGGTCAAAAAATGTTTTTGCGTCAGCTGTACTCGGTGAGAACTGCTAATATAAAATAAACAGGACTAGCTGCAATTCGTGCGAAAGCAAAGGCTTCTGGTCTAGACCCAGGGAAAGGGAATGAGAGAAAGAGTATATGGAAAGATAATTTAAAGAAGAATAGTTGAAGGACTGGACAATATATGACCAGGAAGGATAAACGGGACATGAATTAAGGTCTACATGCAGTCGTAGGACAAGCAAAAAATCCTTGCTTGAGTGCGGGCTTCTCGCCGTCTGTTTTTGATCTGTGTTTTGAGCCCGCGCTTACTTTGTTCTCTGTTCTCAATGTTTTCCTAAAAAAACCCTCACCTGCGCACAAACGCCTGTGCTCGTCCGCGTGACCATCTGTCGAGCGCACAGAGGCTGCTTCGCTCGTTCTGATTGAGTTTGTTCCTCCTCATGAGTACATTTTCAAGATTCACGAGTCAAAACCCGTGTTTCCGTCTCGTGATCAATTTTGGGATGTGAACGATATGCGTGCGCACAGTTCGTTCTGAATTATTCACGGGGTTGAGGTCGGTATCTAAAGCTACGATTGTTTTTAAATCAGCTTTTTAAATGTGCTTCTACAAACTCTCTGGGGAAAAATACTTGTGCCAAGTTTGATGCTTGCTGTTCCTTTCCTTGTTTACAGTAGATTAGCATACTTGGCAATTATACAACCAAGAACAGGCACAGGGTAGTCCTGTTCTTTTCTGTATTCTGATGAACCACAGGAACTAGGCTGTACGCTGAAACGCCTTGGTTTTAACAATAAATAATTTTTTATAATATATGCTAGCCAAATGTTATAAACCTAGTCCCCTGGGAACAGGTCATAAAATGCTGGTATTGCTTTCCT
Source organism: Aldrovandia affinis (assembly GCA_029706075.1). Lineage (NCBI taxonomy): Eukaryota > Metazoa > Chordata > Actinopteri > Notacanthiformes > Halosauridae > Aldrovandia > Aldrovandia affinis. Next base: position 13,184 of record JAINUG010000545.1, read on the forward strand.
TTAGGTACCAGTTTTAGTCAAACTTGAATCGAAAATGATTTTTGTTTCATGTCTTTCCAACATCTAACACAGATAACAAGCAGTCCCAACTGTATTTGTGCCCCCTGCTGGCATATTGAGTGAATATCACTTTGCCCGTGTGAGAAAGGCACATCAAAAAAATTATGTTCAGTCACTTTAGTCCAATAAATCATTAAGATAACAGTGTGTAGTGCAGGGGTGTCCAATCTTATCCGAGAAGGGTCGGTGTGGCTGCAGGCTTTTGTTCTAGCCCGGCACTAACACACCTGATTCAACTAATTCACCAATCATGGTCTACAATCAAGACCTTGATTAATTTAATCAGGTGTGTTAGTGCTGGGTTAGAACAAAAGCCTGCACCCACACTGGCCCTTCTCGGATAAGATTGACACCACTTGTGTAGTGCACAGGTACAGGTGTCAAACTCATTCCATCGAGGGCCGAGTGTGTGCAGGTTTTGTTGCAACCAATGCACTACACCAGGTGATTTCACTAATTAGCTCACTTCTTCAACTAAGGAGGGAACCTCATTGAAATCACCTGGTGTAATGCGTTGGTTACAACAGAAACCTGCAAACACTCGGCCCTCGATGGAATGAGTTTGACACCCCTGAACTAGGGGCACCTGTGGTCGAAAGCGCACACTCCTCGACCACGCAATGATTTGAGATGCAGGGCAAAACGGACGAGCAACTTTGTGAGCAGGCGGCTTCATCAAGACCAGTCCATTGAGAACTTCACAGAGAAGGGACACTGTGGTCAGGGTGCAGCCCTATTAAGACACTTTATGTTGCTGTTTTCTTTATTTAGGCCTGGGCTGGGCAATTCCGGTCCTGGAGGGCCGGTGTGTGTGCAGATTTTTGTTTCTGCCAATTATCCTGGCTCAATTACCTAATTAGTTGGATATGCCAATGCTGGTTCACTTGTAGATTAGACCACAGTGACATGTTTCATATGGGAACACAAGAACAGTCTTCAGCTGTCACTCATGGGCGTATAAGGAAATTTTGAGCTAAAATGTCACATCATGTAAATGATTGGGGCTAATTAAATAATTAAGAGCAGGAGTTGGAATGAAATCCAGAAACGGATACGGCCCTCCTTGCCCACCCCTGCCCTAGACCAAACATGGCTCTGCTGGATGCCATGAATGCTGGCTGTGAAGACATCACAATAGAATCCAGTGTTTCTCAATCCATTCCTACAGGGCACACTGCCCTCCATGTTTTCATTCCAACCACCACTTAATCACGCTCATGTGATCATTAACACATGACCGATGCAGATGATAGGTTGGGAGCGGAGGTTGGAATGAAAACATGCAGGACAGTGTGCCTTGTAGGAATGGATTGAGAGGTTTTTTTTCCCCTTGACACAAGAGACCACATTAACTGTGATGTGGATGAGAACATGTGGCCAAACAGAGAGTACAGACTGGATGACCAGAAGTGGAATGTTGTAGAAATGTATCTTTTTTTATTTTTTTAAGATTTTTCACATTTTCTCCCAATTTAGTAGCCAATTATACCCTCTTTTTCATGTCAATCCCCCCCTCTTATTGTGAGTTTGCTGCCGTAGCCCTGAGACCGGCAGTGACAAAGGCAATGTACCGCCTCTTCCGAACTGTAACTCTGGTACACACACGGCCACTTCTATACGCAGTGAGCTCATATCAGCTTCCTTCCTCCCTCCCTGGGGCGGACAGCCAATTACCGCCCCCTAGTGGCACTTTTGACCAGAGCCGACTCTGGTGCGGTCGGTGGAATTGAGCCCTAGTCACAGTGGCCAGCGCCGAACGTTGTAACCACTAGACCACCCAGGAGGCCCATTATTGTATTATTTTGATAAACATAATTTATCTTCTGAGTATTTTCTTTGCCAGCTCTACTGCCTGCTTCTGTTGGCTTATTGTATTTGTATGCTGTACCAATTTTGTTTGCAATATGACAAAACATTTATTTGATTTTACTGAAATAAGCATTTTGGTATTGAGAATGTGTGTGTGTGTGTGTGTGTGTGTGTGTGGCAACATTATTGACAGCAACAGTATTTTCAGTCCCTCCTGAAAACTGTGCTTGCAGAAGTTTGGCGAAAACAAAATCAACAAAACTTAGCATATTTATGGAAGCAGCACATATTTACATTGCGCTGTAAGTGTCAAAAACGCTGCGCTTGCAAAAATACGCAGACTTTTTTTACATTTTTTATTTATTTATTCTTTTTTTGGTAAATGTCTGATTCTGCAGCCAGATTTTTTAGGAGAGAGATTTTCGGGGAATTTATGTCCAGAATGAAGCACATAATTAGAGCAATCTATAATAAGGTGCAGGAACAGGTCCTCCGGGTTGACAGTGACATATTGATGCTAAAACTTGACAAATTGAGTGCCTTTGTGTACACACTGATAAAGACAGCTTCACAGTATTTGATAATGGTATATTGTTTGATATAAATATATGCTTTTGAATCACGTGTTAAACATTTTGATTGTCTTATAGAATTTTTACAGTTGAAATGTAAACGTATTATTTTGACAATGTAGATCAGCTGTTTTAAGCGATTGAGGAAAAACGAATGAGGTTGAGGCTTTTTTTTCTCATTGTAAGTGATGGGAGATGAGCCTGTTTGTGCACCAATAGATAGATTGATTGAATCCCTTTCAGGGAGTTTGTTTATTTACCCTTTAGGGGAATTTGTCTTGCACATTTATTTATATATATATTTATCAACTAAAATAAGGAGTTGGGCCGCCCTTTGCGTTCTTTTCAGAACAGCTTCAATCATCCTTGGAATGTCGTTGGACGAGTTTCAAACTGTTTCTAAGCGGGATGTTGGACCCTTCTTCGCGAAGGGACGCCTCCAGTTCTTTGGGAGATTAAGGCGGTGCAAATCTATTCTGCGATCTCCGTTCCAGAACTGTCCCTAAAGGTTTAACAGCGGCACGCCTCCCGCGCCACACGCGAAGGTCACGCGCTGGTGATATCTGGACATTTCCGTTGATTAACGGGCGACTGTGCGCTCGTTTTTAAACCGGAGCGAGTTTAGCCTGCGGGCGGCCAGAGACGACCCTACGCTCTTCTCTGTAATCCTCTCCTCTCTCCCTCCTCCTAAGTATTTCTCAACAAAGCTGTCCTCCGTTTAATTTCAGGTTAATTGGTGGCGCGCTCAGCTCTTTTCTTTTGGCATAAATAATGAAGCGAGCGGAATCGCTGCGCTCGAGACGGACTGGAGTAGAAGACGGCGCGCTGCCGTTATTCTTTCAGGACGCGGCGTTCTTTGTTTCAGCCGCACCGTAAACAAAAGCAATCAAAGCCCTGTCTGAAATCCAAAAGCCTCAGATTAAACCAATTAAAGAGGGACTCGAAATTAATTATCTTTCCCCCCTCTCTGTGGTGCCAGCAGGAGTGATTTCTCCGTGCCTACATTGCCCCCCCTCCCCTCCAAACAGCTGTGGGATTCTCCCCTAAGTAAAGGGACAGATGTTGACCATGTGTGGAATTTTGATAAGGTGGGAAATAAAAGAAACCCTGTTCTCATTTTGGAATTGTTGTTTATTTATCAAAAAAGGGAGAAAAAAATAGGTGTCATTTTTATACAAAGTTATGGCGCTCAAGTCATCAGCTGCTGCACAGGGGCTCTCGTAACAGGCACTGCTACGAGTTTGTGCCGACTCACCCTCCCCCTGGGGTGGACAGCCAAATGCCGCCCCCGATCTGGGCTCCCGGCCAGGGCCGGTCAGGCACAGTCGGGCTTCAAACTGTGACCGCAATTAAGCAGCTCACACTCACAAAGCACCAGTCATTGCGAGTGCGTTAGACCGCTACGCTATCCGGGGCCCCCAACATTTGAAATATTTAATATTAAAATGTGTCACACAATTTCAAAATCTTGCTTTTTATGAACACGTGAAAGTGTTTTTTTAATCATTTGGAAATAATAATAATATAATATATGCCATTTAGCAGACGATTTTATCCAAAGCGACTTACAGTAGTGAATGCATACATTTTTCAGTATATGTGGCCCCAGTGGGGATTGAACCCACAACCTAAGCGTTGCCAACGCCACGCTCTACCTAGTGAGCCACACAGAACTACGAAAAACGCAACCAATAGAAACCACACAGAAATACACACTCAATTTGCTAATTAGTCACTGGGACGGGACACAAGACGCAGTGTTTCTCTTCAGTCTGCGCTGGAGGAAGGCCAGTGATCCTGCTGGTACTGGCCTCCGCGGGAAGTTAATTCCACCGCTCTGCGTGGGCAGAACAGACAGGCGCCGCGGCTGGGAGGGGCAGCCGCGCAGGGAAAGAGACAGCCGGTCGCTCCCTCAAGGTTGCGGTGCACATCGACCTGGCTGCCGTGCACGGGTTCCGAGGATTTATTTGGAGGTAGGGAGGAGCTGCGGTTCCGTTCGCTGCCCTGTAGGCTAGCATCAACGTTCTGAACTTGATGCGTGCGTAACGGAGTTGGTTCTGCCTGCAGCGAGTTTCAAACCGAGGATCTCGATGCGACAAGAGAGACGATTAACCCGCTGAGCTAAAGACTCAAGTCTCCAACTCTGGGAAGTAATCACAGTTATTGATCACACTAATCAATTACAGATAACATTGTTTGGGGGAGCTAACAATTCTCTAAATTACCATCAAGTTTCATTGAATGAAGTACATAAACAGTATAAGGTAACTCTTTACATTAAGTCCATCTACATAAAGTATTCATAATGCCCTATGTAATTGTAATGTACCATTTTTAAAATTCTCATGAATACATTATGAATGCTTTATGACATGTTTTACTTGAAACATACTGAGCTCTTGATGGTGCATTCATTACAATCGTGTGTGTGCATTATGTCACAACCCGGGATAGGTCTGACCCAAGAATCACAGACCTAAAAATGGTGCACACATAATACATTCATATGCATTTATGAATGCATCACAAATAGCTCAGTATGCATTCATAAACAGGCTCTGATGATCATTACATAACAGCATCATTACATGTAATGTCATGTACAAGTAAAACATGTCATAAAGAATTCATAATGCCCTACGTAATGCTCATGAATACATTAAACATGCTTTATGTAGATAGACTTAATACAAAGTGTTACCAAATACAAAAATGATAATAAAAATAAATGTTTCACAGGATGACCCAGTTACAAAGACACAAACACACACCCTCGTGACATATTTAGTGTTGTAATGTTTTAATTATGTGTCTTGTCTGTTTTACTCTCTCTGGCTGGCATTCAAAGCGTAATCCCCTTCCCATGCCTTTGGGTAATCCTTTCTTGCGACTTGTTTCCTGCCGTGTCGCTGTTAAAGTCTTCCCCCTCAGCCGTTATCACCCCGCCCCACAGTGTAGGGTTCCTCTTGTAGGGAGGATTAGTTTTTAGTGCTCTCCACGTCTGAAAAGAAAATTACATTCGACACTCGAGGGTCTTCATTACATTTCCTGGAAACTCTCGATGGAAGGGCCTCATGTCACCACCAGTCACGAGTTAAAGTGGCTATTGCGTGGAAATGCGTCCTTACATTTTACATTCTAGGCATCTAGCAGACACTCTTATCCAGAGTGACTTACAAAAAGTGCATCAATACATGGTAAGATTAATCATGGTTAGCGTGTAATGGCTAGCATGGTAAGATTAATCATGGTTGGTGTGATTCAGTGTAGTAGCATGGCAACAGACATCATTGTTGGCAGCTGCACACCGTACCTGTAACACCGGGAAAGAAAAGTTAGAGTTGTTTTCTTTTCTTTATTACATTTTTAAACATGCAAACAGTAGTGATGGCAGTTAATTAATGTGTAGAATCAGTGGCAGTGGAGTCTGAAGAGGTGGGTTTTGAGTCTCGTGCGGAAGATGGAGAGTGATTCCGCGGTCCTGACCGAGTGCGGAAGATCGTCCACCACCGCCGAGGGGTCAGGACAGAGAAGAGACGAGACCACGAGGAGCCCAGATCGGGGCTAACGACCAGGTTAGACCGCTACGCTATCCGCTGCCCCCGTGTTGTGTTTTTAACAAACCTCAAATTCAGCCTCTCGTTCGGGAAATGTACGTAGTGAGCTGAGCGCACACGCACTAGTACGTCAAAAATGAGTAGGCCAATTTAAACCGTTGCCTGAAAGGATGCTTAAAACGTTCGGATCGATAAGGTTTGCTTTTTTATTTGCTGTCGAATGTGCATGCGTCCCTGTACCGTGGTGTGAACACCACTGTGACGGAGGGCCACTTTAATGATGCTGTCGTCTGAAGGGGTAATTACACGTGAGTGAAGTACTGCTGTGCTCCTCACCGCGGGAGCGTCTGGCATTCTGCTGCTGCTCAGACACACCTCTCTAATGAGCCCCTGCACTTCCCCTCCTTAAACCTGTCCTCCTCCCCCATCACCTCTTCACTTAAACCTGTCCTCCTCCTCCTGCTCCTGCTCTTAAACCTGTCCTCCTCCTCCCCATCACCTCTTCACTCAAACCTGTCCTCCTCCCCTATCACCTCTTCACTTAAACCTGCCCCCTCCCCCTCGCCTCTTCACTTAAACCTGTTCTCCTCCCCCTCACTCCTGCTCTTAAACCTGCCCTCCTCCCCCATCACCTCTTCACTCAAACCTGCCCTCCTCCCCCATCACCTCTTCACTTTAACTTGTCCTCCTCCCCCTCACTCCTGCTCTTAAACCTGTCCTCCTCCCCATCACCTCTTCACTTAAACCTGTCCTCCTCCCCCTCACTCCTGCTCTTAAACCTGTCCTCCTCCCCCATCACCTCCTCATTCAAACCTGTCCTCCTCCCCCATCACCTCTTCACTTAAACCTGTCCTCCTCCCCCTCACTCCTGCTCTTAAACCTGTCCTCCTCCCCATCACCTCTTCACTTAAACCTGTCCTCCTCCCCCATCACCTCTTCACTCAAACCAGCCCTCCTCCCCCATCACCTCTTCACTTAAACCTGTCCTCCTGCCCCTCAGTCCTGCTCTTAAACCTGCCCTCCTCCCCCATCACCTCTTCACTCAAACCTGCCCTCCTCCCCCATCACCTCTTCACTTTAACTTGTCCTCCTCCCCCATCACCTCTTCACTCAAACCTGCCCTCCTCCCCCATCACCTCTTCACTTAGACCTGCCCTCCTCCCCCATCACCTCTTCACTTAAACCTGCCCTCCTCCCCATCACCTCTTCACTTAAACCAGCCCTCCTCCCCCATCACCTCTTCACTTAAACCTGCCCTCCTCCCCCTCACTCCTGCTCTTAAACCTGGCCTCCTCCTCCTCCTCCTCCTCTTCCTTACTCCTGCTCATGCCTTATATAGAAACTAGGGGTGTAACGGTACACAAAAATCATGGTTCAGTACGTACCTCGGTTTTTAAGTCACGGTTCGGTACGTTTTCGGTACAGCGGGGTAAAAAGAAATGAAAAACATAAAATTGCTTTTCATTTATTATGAACTTTGTAAACAGTGGCTAATTGGCCATAATTTACTGAGCAACGTAAGGCACATATCTTTCTTTCTTAAATTAAAAAAATGTCCATCAGTACTGCTGCAACCGCACACAAAAAGTTCTGCACGTGCATTAGTGTTTAAAGCAAGATTGCATTCGTTCGGTTCACAGCGTGTACCGAACCGAAAGTCCTGTACCGAACGGTTCGGTATGAATACAGGTACCGTTACACCCCTAACAGAAACACTTTTACAGAATAGCCAATCCATGCCTTATACAGAAACGCTTTCACAGAATAGCAAAACAAGTCGACTCCTTTTCAATTTTGTTTCAGATGTTTTGCCCAGCTCTGTCTTTCTCCCAGTGTGGTGAATTGTGCCATCTATTGATTCAATTACCCTCCCCATGAGCCTGCCACCTGCAACTACGGCAGCAGCCTAGCTTCCCTACCCTGCCGAGTGTGAGTCCGACACACGCAGGGAAGCTTTCTGTACCTGCGGCGAGCTCGTGCCGGCTTCCCTCCCCTGCCCCCTCCCCGATGGGGCGGACAGCCAATCGCCGCCGCCCCCCGAGTGGGACTGGCAACCAGAGCCGGGCTGGCGCAGCATAATGCACGCAGAGGATGTTTGCCAAACAGGTTCAAAGCAATGGGTTCAAAATGACTGCAGCCCACAACATGGCCGCTCTGTGACATTGGGTACAGGTTATAGAACGCTGTCGTGACTGGTTATGACATGTTTATGAAAGCATTGTGCAGGCGTCCATCCATCCATCCATTGTCTAAGCCGCTTATTCCTGGTCAGGGTCGCGGGGGGGGTGCTGGAGCCTATCCCAGCATGCGTTCCGGGCGAGAGGCAGGAATACACCCTGGACAGGTCGCCAATCCATCACAGGGCACACACACCATTCACTCACACACTCATACCTACGGGCAATTTAGACTCTCCAATTAGCCTAACGTGCATGTCTTTGGACTGTGGGAGGAAACCGGAGTACCCGGAGGAAACCCACGCGGACACGGGGAGAACATGCAAACTCCGCACAGAAAGGCCCCCGGCCTGGATTCGAACCCGAGACCTTCTTGCTGTGAGGCGACAGTGCTATCCACTGCACCACCGTGCCGCCTTGTGCAGGCGTTTTGGTGAATAATTCAAATAAATCGTTGCCATACTTTCCTTTTAATTACATTTTTTTCTATTAATATTTTAATTAAAATTCAATAATAAAAATATATACTATTTTCAATAGTACACAGAAACATTTTATGGATGTGTCGACGGCGAGGTTGCACAGGGCACGATGATTAAATAATAAATAAATAATAATAATACATTATAAAAAAAAATGTTTTCTTGTTACTTGCTATCCCCCCAATTTATTCATGAATTTTTCTTCTCTTTTGTTGTGTGGTTGTCCTTTCTGTATGCTGTATGTATAAATAATTAAAAGTTACAAAAAAATTATACCCAGAAACATTTAAGAAATATCTTTAATTAAAATGTGTCGTAAAATAACGCACTGAAACATTTTCAGAGAACGTTCCCCTGTTGTGTACAGCAGTGTGCTCTCAACCAGATAAGCTAATCACCCCCTTTTTTTCAAAATAAGAGCCCCAGTTGGGAAAGGCATAAATCCTTACGTGCTACCAAATGAGTTTGACTCTTCGAAGATGGAGTTCACGATCATAAATCCAGGTGATTGAGAGTCTGTTTCAATCAGACTGCAGGGCCTGTACATTACAGGCATTTGGCAGACGCTCTTATCCAGAGCGACGTACAACAAAGTGTTAACCGTAATCAAGAACAGTTTAGCTGAAAGCCACCCTAGCGGGAAGTACAGTTCCTATGTGCTAGGAGCAACCACATAGTTAAACTAGGACCCTGTAGGTAAATCTGTAGCCACAATTCAAAGGTAGCAATAAAGCAATCAGTGCAGAAAATAATGCCTAAGCCTAATACAATACATAAACAAGTAGACGTGTAAACTAAGCAACTATGTCCCTAAGTTAACAAAAACCGGACTACGGGAGAGGTGCACCCTGAAAAGGCGAGTCTTCAGTCGTCGCTTGAAGGTGGCCAGGGTGTCAGCTGTTCTGACTTCCACAGGAAGGTCATTCCACCATCGTGGAGCCAGAACCGACAGGAGACGTGACCGGGCCTGTACTGCTATCTCTGAGACCACAGGTGCTTTGCTGGAACATTCTGGGTTCCTGAAGGGCTGATAACGATGCGAACCCTGGGCATGCTCAAGCCAGTCATACGCCAACATATTACTAAATACAGCTGGAGAGTGTGTTGATTGTTTTGTGGCCCAAAACTGAGAAATAAAATATGAGATGTCAGATGATAGTGTTATGACCATTATAGCAAACAGTCAAGTACTCTGATATGACTTTGATCAAGGACAGATATACGTAGCTGCTGATAAATGAACTCACTTCTGAAAATTATATTTGATTTAACTTTTTTTTCTCCACATTTTTTCCCGCTTTCCTCCCAATTTAATATTTACACCCTCTATTTATTTAGATTTTACCCTCCCCACATAACTCCGCCGCTCGTCTCTACAAGGCAAGCTAATTCTCAGAGGGCAGCAAACTCTGCTTCCTTTGAGATGGAATTCACCCCCACCCACGTTCTGGAGACTCCCTTACGTGCTTCACGGCGGACCCGAGCCGGCTCACCCTCCCCCCCTTCCCCTGGGGTGGACAGCCAAATGCAACTCCCGATCGGGGCTGATGACCAGGGCCGGTCTGGTTTCGTACCTTGTCCCTGACAGGGGGAGGGTGAATCGAAAGAAATAGAGGGTACAATTGGCCACTAAATTGGGAAAAAAAACTGGGAAAGAAATCGGAAAATCTAAAAAAAAAAAAAAAAAAACAATAATGGCCACAAACTCTCATTCCTTACAAACAGTAACATGTTCAGAACTTAATGTGAACACACAGAAACTGGATAAAACTTCACACAGCAACACAACAAAGCCCTAACTTTAGCTTCATTTGTGTTCGTTCTTTGCCTTGTTCTTATTCTTCTCCTTAATTTTCTTGTCGATTAGATAATCAGAAATGTTCCATGGCCACAAATGACTACACAAATGACTAATGAGCCAATGATGTCACCTTTTGCCTGCTGTTCATTCTGCTGCCTGCTCACTGTTTTAGGTGATGATTCATAAATGACATTAAAAACCGTTGTTGGTGACGGACTGCTTTTTAAATAATTTAACTTTAGTAAACTTTAGTAAACGCAACACTGTTAATCTCTGAATGTTTTCAACCTTTTCTCTATTTCGCTGGAAACTGTGCATAATAAAAATGTAAAAAATGAATGCCGTAACTCAATTGTCTTTGGATTTCTGAAATTCACACACATATTAATATCCTCACTAATGTATACTACACTGCACAAAGATGTGATGTCTATCCGTCGTGACCTCCGCTGTCTCTCTTTGTCTCTTTCTTTCTCTCTCTCTCTCTCTCTCTCTCTCTCTCTCTCTCTCTCTCTCTCTCTCTCTCTCTCTCTCTCTCCCTCTCTCTCTCTCTCTCTCTCTCTCTCTCTCTCTCTCTCTCTCTCTCTCTCTCTCTCTCTCCTCTCTCTCTCTCTCTCCCTCTCCCTCTCCCCTCTCTCTCTCTCTCTCTCTCTCTCTCTCTCTCTCTCTCTCTCTCTCTCTCTCTCACTGCCCTGTTCTTCTGTTCTATCGTCACTACCCCCTGCTGATCCCTCCTCTAAACTACCTGTCGAGGAAGCCTCACCCTCTCTGTTCTCCCTCTCTCCTCCTGAGTGTGTGTGTGTATGCGTGTGCGTACGTAGGCTATGTGTGTGTGCCTGCATGTGTGTGTGTTTGTGTGTGTGTGTGTGTGTGTGTGTGTGGGTGTGTGTGCATGAGTGTTTGAGTGAGAGAGTGTGTGTGTGTGTGTGTGTGTGTATGTGCGTGCATGTGCGTGTGCATGTGTTTGAGTGAGAAAGAGAGTGTGCGTGCGTGCGTGTGTGTGTATGTGTGTTTGATTGAGAGAGAATGTCTGTGTGTGTATGTGTATATGTGTGTGTGTGTGTGTGTGTGTATATGTGTGCATGTGTGTTTGAGTGAGAAAGTCTGTGTGTCTGTGTGAGAGAGAGAGAGAGAGAGAGAGTGTGTGTGTGTGTCTGAGTAAGAGAGAGAGAGAGAGAGAGAGCGAGAGAGAGAGAGTGACGTCTTTGAAAGTGTAAGGGTAAGACCACAGTTTGCTGGTTTTGTATCATCACTGTTGTGCAAAGTGTGTATGTATTCCCTCCAGTGTGACTCGGTGTCTCTCTTAATCCCGCTCCCCTGCAGATTTGGGGCCGTTCCTCCACGGCCCGCGCCCCGTCCTGCAGTTCTGAACACTGTCTGCGCCGTCTCCATCAAACAAACTGCATCAATAATTCCTTCTGATATTTCACTCCAGAGAGAGAAGGCAGAGAGAGAAGGCATCTTGTTAAATATTGTTTACCCTTGAAACTGCTGAAAAAAACCTTACTTTAAAGAAACATTATATTTATATTTATATAGATAAAAATACCCTCCAGAATTATTCACACCCATGATGAAGATGAGCAAAGAATGCTGCATGAAAATAAACACAATCTAAAAATGTGTGGTTTGAGTTGAAGAGGGCTGTCCTAAAGTGCAGGCCACAGGATCTGAAAGATCTTGAAAGATTCTGTGTGGAGGAATGGTGATAGAGGTATCCCCCAAGTGGCACGGTCTGGCACGGTTTTCCCACAGCTAAAACAGAAAGCCACCTCCAAAATAGACTTTGGAAACAATCTTTACTCAATCTGTTTAAAAAAAAAAAAACTTTTTTTGCAATGGATTGGTGACCTGTCCAGGGTGTATTCCTGCCTCTCACCCCAATGCATGCTGGGATAGGCTCCAGCCCCCCGCAACCCTGACCAGGAATAAGTGGCTTAGATAATGAATGAATGAATGTAGCTACTCAAGTACATTCTCAGAGCACTGCTGTCCATATGCACTTTTGAAATCAAAACGACAATCGTTCAGTATGAATAAAATGGAAAGGTGATTTATTTGGAGATTGTGCCACTTGCTTTATTGTAAAGTGTTGAGCAAACACCATTAGTGTCAGTGAGTGCGAAGCAATACTTCGGGGGATATGTGTGACAGTAATGAATGCATACATTTTTCAGTTTATGTGGTCCCCAATGGGAATTGAATCCACAACCTAAGCATTGTCAACACCATGTTCTACCTACTGAGCCACACAGAACCACGCTCTATCTACTGAGCCACACAGAACCACGCTCTATCTACTGAGCCACACAGAACCACGCTCTACCTACTGAGCCACACAGAACCACGCTCTACCTACTGAGCCACACAGAACCATGCTCTACCTACTGAGCCACACAGAACCACGCTCTACCTACTGAGCCACACAAAACCACGCTCTACCTACTGAGACACACAGAACCACGCTCTATCTACTGAGACACACAGAACCACGCTCTACCTACTGAGACACACAGAACCATGTTCTACCTACTGAGCCACACAGAACCACGCTCTATCTACTGAGCCACACAGAACCACGCTCTATCTACTGAGCCACACAGAACCACGCTCTACCTACTGAGCCACACAGAACCATGCTCTACCTACTGAGCCACACAGAACCATGCTCTACCTACTGAGCCACACAGAACCACGCTCTACCTACTGAGCCACACAGAACCACGCTCTACCTACTGAGACACACAGAACCACGCTCTATCTACTGACACACAGAACCACGCTCTACCTACTGAGACACACAGAACCACGCTCTACCTATTGAGCCACACAGAACCACGCTCTACCTACTGAGACACACAGAACCATGCTCTACCTACTGAGCCACACAGAACCACGCTCTATCTACTGAGCCACACAGAACCACGCTCTATCTACTGAGCCACACAGAACCATGCTCTACCTACTAAGCCACACAGAACCACGCTCTACCTACTGAGCCACACAGAACCACGCTCTACCTACTGAGCCACACAGAACCACGCTCTACCTACTGAGCCACACAGAACCACGCTCTACCTACTGAGCGACACAGAACCACGCTCTACCTACTGAGCCACACAGACCCACGCTCTGCCTACTGAGCCACACAGACCCACGCTCTACCTACTGAGCCACACAGAACCACACTCTACCTATTGAGCCATACAGAACCATGCTCTACCTACTGAACCACACAGACCCACGCTCTGCCTACTGAGCCACACAGACCCACGCTCTACCTACTGAGCCACACAGAACCACACTCTACCTACTGAGCCACACAGAACCACGTTCTACCTACTGAGCCACACAGAACCACGCTCTACCTACTGAGCCACACAGAACCACGCTCTACCTACTGAGACACACAGAACCCGCTCTACCTACTGAGCCACACAGAACCACGCTCTACCTACTGAGCCACACAGAACCACGCTCTACATACTGAGCCACACAGAACCACGCTCTACCGCGGTGGATCCGTCTCCTGTCCACCACATCAGGATTTCACCAGTATCATTTCACCAGACTCCGTTAATCTCTGCAGTCAAAGGTTTTCATTTGATGGTTTGTTTGTTTTTTTAACCTGCAAATGTGCCGTACGTTTGTTTTTCGGCTGCCAAGTCCCGCAAGATTATTGCCCACGGCTTCCACAATTTATCAATTTATTTTCCTCAAGAAAAAGCCCCCCCAAAAAAACATTTGTGATTTTGTCTGCTTTGATTTGGTACTTCATCACTTTGATACGGGTTCTGTTACCATTATTATACATTGTTTGTAAGGTGGTTGTTGTCTGTATTGATATCTGTACCAATTGAAATATAAAGTGGTTGTCTCTCTCTTGTTTGTGTGGCTTGGTGCAGCAGTGATCTGGAGCACTGGTGGAGTTAATGACCAATGAGCTGAGAGATCTGGCCCAGCTCCATTTGAGCTCCACAACGCGCTCATTTCAGGGGTCATTGTTGCCAAGGAGATCCTGATAGAGCTTGGATTGAATTGCACATTGTTTTTATATAGCGCTTTTCACGGAACACAAAGCACTTTACAATGATAGGGGGCAACCTCAACCACCACCAATGTATAGCACCCACCTGGGTGAACGTGACGGCAGCCATAGTGCGCCAGTACAAACTCACCACACATCAGATACACAGTGGAGAGGCCAGGAGGGAGGGAATTAATCAATTCCACGTATATATATTGTCTTGGTTGGAAATTTGGCCAGGACACCGGGTTAACACCCTACCCTTTTCGAAAAGCGCCATGGGATCTTTTATGACCACAGAGAGTCAGGATCTGGGTTTTTACCGTCCCATCCAAACGACGGACATGTAGTCCCATGGGATCAAATCCACAACCTTGGCATTGCCAGTGCCATGCTCTACCCACTGAGCTACGGGAATCACAAATCTAGATCAAAATGGATCAAATGGATCTTTGATTGCTGAGCAGTTTTTTAATTCTCTCTCCATGCTGTCAGATGAGTTAAAGTATCGGGGGGGGGGGATGAAGACTCAGGGCCGTTTACTAAAGGCCATGCCTCACCACCGGCTGCCAGAGAAGGATGAGTAACACAAGTTTTGGAGAGAGCAGGATGCCTCCCGGTTCTGTTTCTCGCAGGAAAGTGATCTGACGGCGAGGAGAATCACTGTCTGGAGTTCCACGGTTCTTTCTTTTCTTTTCTGTGAGCCGCGGCCTAATGAAGCTTCAGACGCAGAAAAGGGTTCAATCAATTCTTACAACTGTTCCACCGCCGGCAGCACCATAATCTATTAAACAACTCAGGCTTGAACAGACTTTACATCACCACGCGCTTATTTTCACATTATTTTACTGGATTTAGAGAGAGAGAGAGAGAGAGAGAGAGAGAGACAGAGAGAGAGAGAGAGAGAGAGGGAGAGAAAGAGAGGGAGAGGGAGAGGAGAGAGAGAGAGAGAGAGAGAGGGAGAGAGAGAGAGAGAGACAGAGAGAGGGGGAGAGAGGGAGAGAGAGAGAGAAAGAGAGGGAGAGAGAGAAGAGAGAAGAGAGAGGGAGAGAGAGAGAGAGAGAGAGAGAGAGAGAGAGAGAGAGAGAGAGAGAGAGGGAGAGAGAGAGAGAGAGAGAGAGAGAGAGGGGAGAGAGAGAGAGAGAGAGAGAGAGAGACAGAGAGACAGAGAGGACAGAGAGAGGGAGAGAGAGAGGGAGAGAGAGAGAGACAGAGAGAGAGGGAGAGACAGAGAGAGAGAGAGAGAGAGAGAGAGGAGAGAGAGAGAGAGACAGAGAGAGAGAGAGAGAGCGACATAGAGAGAGAAATAGAAATAGAAAGAAAGTACAAAAGTTTGAAGGTACTCTTTGGGAAAGTGGATAAGCAGTCATAAATCTAAAATAAACAAATCAAAGCCACTCTCCCATATTAACCTGTAGTTGTGTGGACTGCTATGCTCACGGGGAAAATGAAATCAACAAATCACCAAAGCATTTCAGCTCCTTCATCAGTGTGTGGTCTGACAAACAAACACCTGTCCACAGTTACCATCATTGAATACAGACGTCATCATAGACAAGTGTATTCCCCCATTAATCTTGACACAATAACGTAGATATTCCCAATTATGCAAATGAGAGGAGAAAATCAGAAACTAACACTACCCAAAATAAAACACACAATAGTTACTTCTATCTATGAGCCAAATAAACTTTGGTGTGATGTACGTCTTGCCTGCTTTGCTCTTTGAATTTGTGTCTATGGGAGCTGAGGCGTTGTGGGGTCACTGTGGAGGGGTGTTTGGGATACTCTTTCCCTTGTTGACAAGGTGAGGGCAGAGAGCCAGTCTAATTAGTTTACCACAGACTGGGCAGTTTGCCTGCAGCGATGAATCGGCCATTAGTTCTTCATTCTACTTGAAGTGATATACTTTTGATTCTCGTCCAGATGCATTTATTTAGCCAGGCAAGGGGCCCTGACAGATTCACTGCGGTGTCCCAGGGCAACATCACCCAGGGCAACATACCCAGCACATCAAGTTTGAATCTGATTATGTAACCGAGGTCACTGCATTTACCCATGGCTGTTTGATTCTGATGATGTCACCAAGTTTGAATCTGATGATGTATTGTGATGTTGAAGTTTGATAAATCTGATTATTTTGATGTTTGATTGAACTTGGCCCAGTTTAATTCTGATGACCAATGTCAGTAAGAATACATAAGAATACATAATTTCACCCATCATGGCCATCATGTCCTAACCAGTGGTGACCCTGGTAGTGTGGGTGCAGGCTTTTGTTCTAGCCCTGCACTAAAACACCTGATTCAACTAATTCACCAATCATGGTCTACAAACAAGACCTTGATTAGTTAAAAAGTTTAAAAGCCTGCACCCACACTGGCCCATCTCGGATAGGATTGGACACCCCTGTCCTAATCTAAAGAGTATCTAGTACATCTAGCCTGTGAATAGGGGCCTCTACTACCCCCTGGCAAGCTGTTCGATTGACAACTCTCTGTGTAAAAAAACTTAATATCTCAATCAAATTCCACCCCTAAGTCTCCATTTAAAAGCTTTGTATTTCAAGTTACTAGGTAAGTCTCCATTTGAGTGCCTTATTGAGTCTATCATCATAACTTTTACCTTTCATACCAGGTATCAGTTTAGTTGCCCTTCTTAGGACTTTTTCAAAAGCTTCTATATCTTTCTTGTAGTGAACTGCACACAGAATTCTAAGTGAGGTACCGTACTGTAGTCAGGTATCAAAGCATTGTGTGACGGAAGACCTGTCAGTGCATAATAATGTCAAAATAATGCTCACGGTGCTCCTATGAATTCCTCGTCTGTTTTGGCTCCAACCATCATCTCTCACTTAAAACATCGTTTTTTAGGCTTAATTTCCAGCCTTTTGTAATTGAATCATACTTCCGCTTCCAGATGTTGTGTTAGACGATTATTCATTAATTCGCCATTTTATCAAGATTATCTATCCACCTTACGTGTGCAAACAGGGGCACGGACAATGAAGAGATATTGAATAGAAACTAAGATTGTAGTTACCATTTCTTGAAATATGTAAATATGAAAGTGTGTGTGTGTGTGTTTGTGTGTATACCCAACCCATCTCCTGAAGGAACACACACAGATGGTGTTGCGTTGCAATCCTTTAGCATCACGATAATTCACAACACTTTCAGCGCAGGAAGGAAACTGCAGCACAGTGAATGATACTCCTCCTGACAGTTAGAAACTCAAGCTGAAAGATTGGACGGGAGGTAGATTGCCCCTCCCCCCCCCCGTTAGTCACACGCGGGTTAAGAGAGACACAGAAGGGATTTTTCTTTATGAATATTTGCATTGTAAGCAGACACGCTTTTGAGCATCTGTCAGTCTCGTTTACCGTCCATTCTTTTCTGATTCCTCCCACCCTTTGATCCTGTCCTCCAAACCCCCAAAACACCAGACATCTCTCTCCCCTTCTCTCTCTCTCTTTCTCTCTCCCCTTCTCTCTCTCCCCTTCTCTCTCTCTCTTTCTCTCTCACCTTCTCCCTCTCTCTTTCTCTTTCCCCTTCTCTCTCTCTCTTTCTCTTTCCCCTTCTCTCTCTCTCTTTCTCTCTCCCCTTCTCTCTCTCTCTTTCTCTCTCCCCTTCTCTCTCTCTCTCTTCTCTCTCTTTTCCCTTCTCTATCTCTTCTCCCTCTTTATCTCTCTCCCTTTCTATCTATTCTCTCTCTCTTTCTTTCTCCCCTTCTTTCTCTTCTCTCTCTCTTTCTCTCTCTTGCTCTCTCTCTCTCTCTTTCTCCCCTTCTCTCTCTCTTCTCTTCTCCCTCTCTGTCTCTCTCCCTCTCTCCCTCTTTTTCTCTCTCTCCTTCTCCCCTTCTCTCTCTCTTTCTCAATCTCCCTCTCCCCTTCTCTCTCTCTCTCTCTCTCTCCCTCTCCCCTTCTCTCTAACTCTGTGTTCTAACGATGGACTAACACAGACACTGGAAATGTGGATGATGTGGAAAAGCTAGCCACTCATTCCTTCTGAAAGCTGAAACTACCGATTGAACCTAAAGTTGTCTGGACATCAAATAAAGACACTCAATCTCTCGTTCAGTCTTAAAATGATAGTATTCTTTCTTCTGAGCAACAAGATTTGGTATGTGTTGGTATTGCATTTTTTGTTTTAACATAAGATTGAGTTTGTTGCAGAAATGAAACAGTTATCGGATATTGCTGCAAGGGGTAGTCATGCGTGTCTGAAAGATAGTATTCACAATTTCTGCTTGAAAGCATTTATTTGCCTTTGAATTCTTATCGAAGTCTGTGCATGACACAGTACTACTTGTTCAGGGGCGTATAGATAAACCCCTGACACGCGGTTGCACTGCTTTTAATCAGTAGTGCTGCCCTGTTCCTCATTGACCTAATTAAAGTACAGTCATTACCGGCTGCCGTGGCTCGTAATGAGGAAGTAATGGAGGACGAAAGAGCCACTCTTCAAGGGCTTCAGCCTCAGCTGTAATTAAGTGGTGGCCGTGATATGAATATATTCATGTGTGTCTGTCTGTGAATGTAATGACACTTTGACTGTCTGTGAATGTCATATTATTTACATTGACATTTTAAGCATTTAGCAGACACACTAGATGTGCATTAATACATGGTAGGAGCAATCATAGTTTGCGCAAAGAGAGATCAGTGCAGTAATACAGCGATAGACATCATCGTTGGCAGCTGCACACCGTACCTGTAACACAGGGAAGGAAATGTTAGTAGATATTGTGGTGTCCCCAGGGGTTGGGCGACACTCACGGACCTTGCAGAGGGCATAGGCAAGTTCAAGAACAAGGAGGCAGTATTCAAAAACAAAATGAGAATTTATTATTCTAACACTTGACAACACAAAACAAAGGGTGGGGTCTTCGGGGAATACAAACACAAAGTCCGCAATCCTTATCTCGTTGTCAAAGTCCAATCCAATTCCAAAATCCAGTTCCAAGTCCGCAATCCAGTCCGTAGTCAAATCCAAAGGGGGTCCTCAAAACAATCCAAGTTCATTCACAAAAAACACACTCCAACACTCTCTTTCTCCAAATACTGGCTGGTCAAATAGACTTCACAGTACTTACTCTTACAACTCACACAGCAACTCCTTCCAAAAACATGTTCCTACTCCTCTCCCAGTGTAGTGGGAATCAGCCCTTTAAATAGGCCTTGAAATGGCCTTGCTGGGAAATGTAGTGTTTCCTGGCTCCCATGTGTTGTAGGCCAGGCAGCCATTTCCTAGTGCAGCCCATTGGGCTGCCACAATATATACAGTATATATTTTTTGAACAGTGTTCAACATACATGAGCCTAGATGGGCCAAACGGCCCGTTCTCATTTAACATTCTTATGTTCTTATGTTCTTATACACTATATGGCCAAAAGTCAGTGGACACCTGACCATCACACCTATATGAGCTTGTTGGACATCCCATTCTAAAACCATGGGCATTAATGTGGAGTTGGACCCCCTTTGCGGCTATGACAGCTGCCACTCTTCTGGGAAGGCTTTCCACAAGATTTTGGAGTGTGTCTGTGGGAATTTGTGCCCATTCAGCCAAAAGAGCATCTGTGAGGTCAGGCACTGATGTTGGACGAGAAGGCCTGGCTCGCAATTGGCGTTCCAATTCCTCCCAAAGGTGTTCAATGGGGTTGAGGTCAGGGCTCTGTGCAGGTCAATCAAGTTCCTCCACACCAAACTCGTCTAACCATGTCTTTATGGACCTCGCTTTGTGCACAGGGGCACAGTCATGCTGGAACAGCAAAGGGCCTTCCTCAAACTGTTGCCACAAAGTTGGAAGCGTCCAATTGGCTAAGATGTCTTTGTATCCTGTAGCATTAAGAATACCCTTCACTGGAACTAAGGGGCCTATCCCAAACCCTGAGAAACAGCCACAGAACTCAATAATTCGTAGGGGTGTCCACTGACTTTTGGCCATATAGTGTAGACACATATTACAGAATGCAGTATTAAACATGTAGGCCATGGTGATGACAATTAGTTAGATGTACAGATTTCAGTGGTAGTGGAGTCTGAAGAGCAGGGTTTTCAGTCTCTTGCGGAAGATGGCCAGTTATTCCGTGTTCCTGACCGAGTGTGGAAGATCGTTCCACCACCAAGGGGGTCAGATATATTATAAAAACAAAATTGACTCACTGGGTTATTTTCAATGTGTAACAATATTTCATATTAACCGGTGAGAGATAAGATAAATGCGGCTCTTAGTTTGTTCATATGAATCATGCAGTAGCGTAACTGTCTTTGCCACTCCCGTTAGTTAAAGCCGTCCGTTACGCTGAACGCAATGCCTGAGATACTCGGTCTGTAGTGAACGTAGTGTCATGGCTGCCTGTGAGACGAGGCAGAAATGATTTGATTCTCAAAGCTGCCACGGTGGAGGAGAACGGCAGATTTTGTATCCAATTTTTTCCCTGTTTTTCTCCCAATTGGTGGCCTTTATTATTCCAATTATTTCAACCCCCCCCACATGCCCGCTGCTGGCCTATTCTGATACTGGTAGTGGCAGGAACAATGAACCACCTCTCTCTCCTCCCTCCACCCCTCTACTCCTCCCTCCATCTCTCTCTCCCCCTCCCTTCACCTCTCTCTCCTCCTCTCTCTACCCCTCTCTCCTCCCTTCACCCCTCTCTCCTCCCTCCATCTCTCTCTACTCCTCCCTCTTTCCCTCTCTCCTCCTCCCTCCACCCCTCTACTCCTCCCTTCACCCCTCTCTCCTCCCTCCATCTCTCTCTACTCCTCCCTCTTTCCCTCTCTCCTCCTCCACCCCTCTACTCCTCCCTCCATCTCTCTCTCCCCTCCCTTCTCTCTCTCCTCCTCTCTCCACCCCTCTCTCCTCCCTTCACCCCTCTCTCCTCCCTCCATCTCTCTCTCCTCCTCCCTTCACCCCTCTCTCCTCCCTCCATCTCTCTCTCCTCCTCCCTTCACCCCTCTCTCCTCCCTCCATCTCTCTCTCCTCCTCCCTCTTTCCCTCTCTATGCCTCCCTTCACCCCTTTCTCCTGCTCTCTCCACCCCTCTCTCCTCATGCTCTCTACCCCTCTCTACTCCTCTCTCCATCCCTCCTACTATGGGGAAAATCAAATTATATTATTGATTCAATTGTCCAATCTCTTGGCAAAATAACGATTTCCGTGGAAACTTGATACGACAAAACCTTGTCCTTGATTTCCTTAGTAATCTGGGTGCACTGCAATATCACCTCCATGTTTAGCGCATGGCATCTCTCCAGCATTGGCACGATAGCATGGTCCAGCTGGCCTGTCTGCTTACAATGCAGGGGTGAGGGCACACACTGTGCTTTCATTTAGCGAGGCTATATTATCAATCTATAATCATTCAGTCCCAGGGTTGTTTATTTCACATCAGCACTCAAACGAAATCCCTTAAAGATTATCAACGGTTACATAAATGTAATGTATTAGTTCTCGCTTTGTCCAAAGATTGGAATTAAAATTCCTTTAAATTTTTTTTATCAGATTTTGTTTTCCCTGTTCTGCTTTAATTAACATTTTCAGGGTTAGTCAATGGTGGTTAATTCAGGAGTTACATCACAGGGCCTCCTGGGTGGTGTAGCAGTTACAATGTTCGACGCTGGCCACTGCGACTGGGGTTCGATTCCACCGGCCACGCCTGAGCCGGCTCTGATCAGGACTGCCACTAGGGGGCAGCAATTAGCTGTCCGCCTGAGGGAGGGGGAAGGGAAGCTCGCTGCGTATAGGAGTGGCCCTGTGTGCACATACCAAAGTTACGGTTATGGCTCAGAGGAGGCGGTGCCCAGCCGCATGTCACTGCCGGTATCAGGACAATTCAGGTATCAGGCAGCGAATGAATTGTAAGATATATGAGGGAGTGGGATAATTGACATGAAAAAGGAGGGATAATTGGATACTAATGTAATATAAAATGTAATATCTTCGTTGCTTGTTTTTTTAATGTTCGTCTGAATCAATTTCCTGGGGAGAATGCCATCCCTCACTGACCTGTCAGTTATGCAGTAATATGTTATGTATGATGAAATATCCTCAGCATTTTATCTCAGGCAGGACCTGTTACTAATGTGTGTAAACATTCCACGCAAACGCTCTCAAAATCACCACAGATGTGCACTTCCCAGCCTACATCTGTTGTTTTTTGTTTTCATAAAAATGCTTAATGATTTCCTCGCGCTTGGCTTCAGATGGCGACTGTAGTGTTTCTCTTCTCAGCAGAACAAGAGGCCACAGGTGGAAATTAGTTAAAGGCAAATTCCGCACAGATATTAGGAGGTTTTGCTGTACACAGAGAGTTGCCAATGCCTGGAACAGCTTGCCAGGTCAGGTAGTAGAGGCAGAAACGCTCAGGCTATTCAAGTCCAGGCCATCCTAGATGGGCCGAACGGCCCGTTCTCATCATTATGTATTCTTATGTTCTCATTCTTATGTTCTTGCAGAAAACTGGTTGTTATTTTTCCAGTGTTGAGCGTGGTGTAAACATGGCTCTTTGGCCTGGTGTCCCTCCTTCATTAAGCTGCTCCTCCGTTAAAACCTGCATGCATGTCACTGCCAGAGGTAAAGGAAAAGAGGCCAGGCTCCTGGCGTGTTTCACTCAAAGGACACCAGGGGCAGTGTGTTCTACTCTGGCTTTGCCAGCGTATCGATTGTGTGGTAGCGACTACTAAACTGTCCAGACGTTGACCAGAGACCGATTTTTACCACCCTGTCTCACTGCAGGAAAAAAAAACCTAAACTTTTTCTGTGAAATATGAATCGTGCATGACTGTTGTTGGCGTTCCCTGTTCCTTAAAAAAATATTTTTTTATTGGTTTCAGATTTTTTTTTCAAGTTTTTCTCCCAATTTTATAGCCAATTACACCCTCTATTTATTTAGATTTTACCCTCCCCACACGAGTCCGCCGCTCGTCTCTACGAGGCAAGCGAATTCTCCGAGGACAGTGAACTCCACTTCCTTCGAGACAGAGTTCGCCCCCACCCACGTTCTGGAGACTCCCTTACTTGCTTCACGGCGGACCCGAGCCGGCTCACCATCCCACCCTCCCCTTGGGGCGGACAGCCAAACGCCCCCGCCCCCGATCAGAGCTGCCCACCAGGGCTGGCCTGGCACAGTCGGGTTTCGAACCGCGTCCCTGATAGGCAGCTCACACTTATAAAGGACCAGCCGATACAGGTGCGTTAGACCGCTACGCTATCAGAGGCCCGCGTGAGTACCTGTTTTAGTGAGGTGAGATCATTGTTAGTCTGGGCCCGTGACCTGTCATTGCCTCTATGCTCTATGTCCTAATCATTCCTATTATAAGATAGCGGTATTAAATGACTTCCTGGAACAGAGAGTGCCAAGTGCCTTCAGACCCTGTGGCTTAAATCACGCATTTAGGCCCGGACTGAAAAAGCGCTGTTTGTCTCTGGTAACTATGTGACAGAGTTCATTAATGTGGTGTCCCTAGGGGTTGGGCAACACTCACAGACCTTGGCAGAGGGCGTAGGCAGTTAAATAACGCAGAGGAGGCAGTAATACAAACAAAACGATAATTTATTAAACTAATACTGACAAAACACAAAAAAGGGTGGGGTCTTAGGGGAATTCACAACAAAGTCCACAATCCTGATCTTTGTCGATTTCCGAAATCCAAAGTCCAAATCCAGGTTAGTTCCTCACACAGTCCGAGTCGGTACACAAACAGGGTCCTCAAACAATCCAATTCCAAACACAATAAGCAATCCAAAACACTTCTCTCTTCGCACTCCAAAACACTCCCCACAACCACCAACCTACACCTTCTCCCAGTGTAACACAAACAAGTCCTTTAAATAGGCCTCTAAATTGCCTTCAGCTGTCCGTAGTCCTCCTGCTTTACGGGCTTCAGCTGTGGGACTGCGGGCTGCTGGGAAATGCAGTCTTTCCCTCTCCAGTGGCTCCCAACTCATTGCGTACAGGAGTGGCTCTGGAGTACTGGAGTTACGGTTGACAGCTTGGCGAGTGCTGTCTCGGAGGAGACGATACTTTGCCTTTGTCACTGCCGATCACAGGGCGACGGCAGCAAACTCCCAATACGAGGGGGGGGGATTGACATGAAAAAGAGAGGGTGTAATTGGCTACTAAATTGAGAGAAAATGGGATAAAATCAGAAACAAATTCTTTAAAAAAAACTAAAGGAAAAAGAGTGGGAGGAGGGGAGCGGGGGAGCGGGGAGTGATGGACGAGAGTTGTGTCGGGCCTCTGGGGAGCGCCGCGGGGTGAAACGGATAAACCCTGACCCAGCGCGCTGACGATCAGGACCGACAGGCAATCGCCTGTTAGGGTAGCGGCCCAGACGGCCTTCAGGGCTGATTGCGTATGACAACTGTTGTTGTGACTGGGGAGGCAGCCGCACTGTTTCACAGAAAACCACACAGAGTCACACATCCGAGACAAACGCACCGTTGTTTGTGTCATTTGCTGCAGGTCGGGCAGTCTCGCGTTCATTGCGAGTTCCTGTCAGCTCAAATTCAGCGTTCCGTAACGCTGCTCCAGAAACGCACGGCGCTGCATTTTTATCTACGTCCTTTGGGAGTGCAGGCATCGGAATGAAATTTGGAAGCGTTGAAGCTGAACCGTTTGAGAGTAGCCTCTAAGTCATTCTGGGAGACGCTACGTGTAACCCATAATACTGTGGACAATGCAGAGATTTTGTTTTACTTTTTTAAAAAGAGAATTTGTTTCAGATTTTCTCCCATTTTATCCCAATTTAGTAGCCAATTACACCCTCTATTTTTTGTGTCAAACCCCCCCTTGTATTGTGAGTTCGCTGTGGTAGCCCTGAGACCGGTAGTGACAGGGGCGAAGTATCATCTCCTCCGAGACGGCGCTTGCCAAGCTGTCGACCGTAACTCCGGTACTCCAGAGCCAGTCAATAAGTCAATAGCCAGTCAATAATGCAAACTTAATGGCGGCTACCCTCCCCCCTCCCTGGGGTGGACAGCCAAGCGCCCTCTGGTGGCAGACAATGAAGAGGTTTTGAGTCTGCCGCAGGAGATGGTCATGGCTTGAAGATTATTATTCTATTCGTCTATTTGGCGCGATCAAGTAAAGCAACTTCCCTGATTTAAAGCAGCATCTTTAAATGCCATGGGGGTATTTTTTGGTCTCGGAAAGCCAAGCTCATGCAAATTCCTGTACAGCAGTTAAATGCCCAGGAACTCGAGGGTGATCTGAATGTGATGCAAGTGCGGAAAGAGCCGGAGATCGATTTATTGAAGCCTTCGGGTGGGCAGAGTTTATGACGTGACTAGATTTTATGAAACCGGGGTTTATGGGATGATTTCTACCTTTGGCACAGCGTTTCTGGATTGAGCGCAGGGGACATATAAATCATTTACCGGAATAGAAAGAAGAGAAGAGATGGAGAGTGCTGTGGGATACAGCACTGGCATTGGAACATAATTATATTTCGTATGTTTATGAATGTTTATTTAGGGCAAATTGAGAGAGAGAGAGAGAGAGAGAGAGAGAGAGAGGGAGGAGGAAAGGAGAAAGAGAGGGGAGGAGAGAGAGAAAGAGAGAGAGAGGAGAGGGGAGGAGGAGGGGGGGAGGAGGAGGGAGAGAGAGAGAGAGAGAGAGAGGGGGAGGGGGAGGAAAGGAGAGAGAGTTAGAGAAAGAGAGAGGGGGGGAGGGGGAGGAAAGGAGAGAGAGTTAGAGAGAGAGATTTTGGGTATTCTGCTGTATTTATCCTGTGATGTAAACTTTGAATTGTTGATGAGGCCTTCTGTTGTTTCTCAAATGCTCCCGGTCCTTGCTGAAGCTGTGAATCGTGGCTACGTGAAGAATATAAATTAATAAATGTAAAAAATAAGCGAGGGAATGAATTAATGAACGAATACACCACGCCGTGAAAATCCTTACAAATAATGACAAAAAAGTTATCCAACTAAAGTGGGTCAATCTCGTTTTCATGTCGTAGATGTTGTTTCGCCTTTTTTCTTCTTCCCCCCCATGAATGCTACCCCCCCCCAGAACAGCTCTAGTGTATGTTGTCGAGGCTGGAGATTGGCACAGTGTTTGAGCGCCGAGAGAAAGCGCAGCAGGGCTGAGTCTTCACTGTGGGATGGCGGGCCACTTGGAGTGTGTGCGTTTGTTTGGTGCAAGAGCGCGGGGCCCTCGTTTCCTGGCAGCGCCGACCGGCGCTCCGTCTACACGCGGCATGGCAGACGGGCATGGACTGGCTGAGGACGCAGAGCAGATGGCCACACGGACCATCGAGCAAATCTCCGTCTCCCCTGAGGGGGGCGCTATACTGCACCTCTCACACAGACAACAGTAAGGTCCGCCGTGAAGCACGTAATGGAGTCTCCAGAACATGGGTGGGGGCGAATGCCGTCTCGAAGGAAGTGGAGTTCACTGCCCTCTGAGATTTAGCTTGCCTCGTAGAGACGAGCGGCGGACTCATGTAGGGAGGGTGAAATCTAAATAAATAGGGGGTGTAATTGGCTACTAAATTGGGAGAAAAACAGATGTATTTATTTTTTAAACCCCAAAAAAACTAAACCTGTCAGGTAAAGACCCATGACGCGGGTTGCATAGAAACCACAAAGCCTGCTTGTTTAGTAGCCAATTCAACCCTCTATTTATTTTGATTCGCCCTCTGCTCACAATCCCGCCGCCCTTCCTCTGGGTCAAGCTAATATCCAGAGGCCGGCAATGACCCACCTCCTCCGAGACGGAACTTCACCCACCCGCTCTTTCAGAATGCCCTACTGCTCCTCGGCGAGCTCGAGCCGGCTCATCCTCCCCCATCCCCCCTGGGTAAGACAGTCAAATGCCGCCCCCGATCGGGGCTCCAGGCCAGAGTCACACTGACGCAGTCGGATTTCAAAGTGAGTGAAATACTCATGCTCACACTCACAAAGCACCAGGCAATGCCGCTACGCTATTCGAGGCCCCACACAATTTAAAAATATTGTAATTAAATAAGAAAAAATCTACATTTGAGGGCTGCAGGTAAAGTTGTTGCGGGAGGATGTGGACGTAACTGGATGGAAAAATATGGATATGTATACATGGATTGTGTATGGGCTCAGCTAGCCTCTTAGGCTAGCCCAGGCCTTTACGGCCTTGCAGGTGCCTTTGTGTACATAATAATATTACAATAATACAATAATACAATACAATAGTACAATAATAATAATAATAATAATAATAATAATAATAATAATAATAATAATAATAATAATAATACAATAATACAATAATACAATAGTACAATGGTACAATAATAATACTAATAATACTAATACAATAATACAATACAATAGTACAATAATACAATAATACAATACAATAGTACAATAATAATAATAATAATAATAATAATAATAATAATAATAATAATAATAATAATAATACAATAATACAATAATACAATAATACAATAGTACAATAATAATAATAATAATAATAATAATAATAATAATAATAATAATAATAATAATACAATAATACAATAATACTGATAATACTACTACTACTACTACTACTAATAATAATAATAATAATAATAATAAGGTGGTGCAGTGGATAGCACTGTCGCCGCAAGGTCCCGGGTTCGAATCCCAGAGTTTGCATGTTCTCCCCGTGTCCGCGTGGGTTTCCTCCGGGTACTCCGGTTTCTTCCCACAGTCCAAAGACATGCACGCTAGGCTAATTGGAGAGTCTAAATTGCCCTGTAGGTACGAGTGTGTGAGGGAATGATGTGTGTGCCTATTCCTGCCTCTCGCCCAGTGCATGCTGGGATAGGCTCCAGCCCCCCCATGACCCTGACCAGGAGTAAGCGGGGTAGATAATGGATGGATGCATAATAATCATGTCTCTGTAGTACAGTGCAAGGGCAGGGGGAGGAATTCTATGCATTTGTTCACATTCCTCTGGACTGAACTGTCTCGTTTAAGGGAACATTCAGGCTTTACCGGAGAATCACAGCTCAGTGCGGATGGCATGAAGTTTACAACAAAACTTGGATGACACATTTTGTCTGTTTTTTGGCAATTACTGTCACATTCCTGCCAGGGGAACTGCCAAAGTGGCACAAGTAAAAGTCCAAAATGTGAAATGACAACAGCATGCCAGGGAGCGTAGCGGTATTTCGGCTGATTAGCGGGGACCTCCCAGCCCCGCGGGCTGACAGAGAGGGGCTTTCATAACCGCGTCAGGCTGTCGTGAGCGCAACACGCAGCCTGCATCGCTCTGCCCTTCCTCCGCGTGACTTTCCGTGGGAATTCGCTCGACACATCTACCCTCCCCCATCAGCTGCTTCTCGTTCTCGGCCGTTGAGAAGAACGATCGTTCGCCACTGGGCCCGGTGGTCGGATGATGCAGATGATGGGATTTTATGCAAAGGGAACCCGCGCGATGTGGGGATGAGTTGCATGGCTGCGCGCGCAGACATTTGAGCGAGTCGATTTGCAGTTGTGATGTATGCGCTCCTGTCTAACTCGCTGCTTAGCGGGGAGGGCCATATCTCACCCTCCTGTTTGTCGGGCGCTGTGTGTGTGTGTGTGTGTGTGTGTGTGTGTGTGTGATGTGTGTGTGTGTGTGTGTGAGTGTGAGTGTGTGTGTGTGTGTGTATGTGTGAGTGAGTGTGTGTGTGTATGTGTGAGTGTGAGTGTGTGTGAGTGTGTGTGTGAGTGTGTCTGTGCGTGAGTGTGTGTGTGTGTGTGTGTGTGTGTGAGTGTGAGTGTGTGTGTGAGTGTGTGATGACAGGACTGCTGATGTTACCCTGATACAACCGCCTCTCTCTCTCGCCATCGTCCCATCCGACCTCATCAGCCTCACAGACGACAGCGTGCACATCTCCTCCCGTTCGTCAGTGTGTGTGTGTGTGTGTGTGTGTCTGAGTGTGTATGTATGTGTGTGAGTGTGTGTGTGAGTGTGTGTGTGAGTGTGTGTGTCATGGCGGCTGCTACACGGCAGCGCGGCGGCTGCACGGCAGCGGGTGAAGACGCGAGCGCACCATTTTCGAAAATCTAACCACACACCCGTCGTAACTGCCGTCGTAAATGTAGTAAGTGCTAGATGTTGCTACTGAGTTTAGTTTGGACAATGTGTCTGGTTTCAACGATCAGAGTTGCCTTCAAACAAGCACTCCAAAGTGGGAGAGTC
Source organism: Aldrovandia affinis (assembly GCA_029706075.1). Classification (NCBI taxonomy): domain Eukaryota; kingdom Metazoa; phylum Chordata; class Actinopteri; order Notacanthiformes; family Halosauridae; genus Aldrovandia; species Aldrovandia affinis. The sequence goes on from JAINUG010000545.1 coordinate 42,825, forward strand.
TACCGCCAGCAATGGCGTCCCTACGACCCAACCCCAGAACACCGGTTGAACAGGGAGACTCGAGAGGACTTCTCTGACTGGGCGCAGCCCCTGAACGAGCAGCAGTGGTCGGACTTCCAAGTCCAGGAGAGAGCTTTTCTGAGAGCTCTTTGGCAGGTCGGAACCGCCATGATGAGACCTACGTTTCATCAGGAGACCCGAGAAGCTGGATCCGTCTCATAACCCTCTTGAACGGAATATTCTTCAGGAACGGTGTATTTACAACTGAGAACCACGGTGGACACCAGCTCGGCTTCCCCTTCTGAAATATGTCGCTCGGGTTCTGAAAAAGTTCCCGGTAAAAGAACCGCTTCCTGACGCAATAACATCGGGCGCTGTTAATTACCTGGATTGAATCGCAACTGCGGTTCCTCCGAGAGACAGTGCAGCCGTCATTAACATCAACGGGAGGCGACCAACGGAGGAGGAAGGTGAGCCGAAACAAACTTTCTTATCTCTGGCAGTGTAGGCGATCCAAGGCCATTCAGATTATTTTGAACAACAGTGAATATCCCGCTCCCCGTGTCCCAGTAATTGCGAACAAGTGCAGTTACACTACCGCGGAAGTGTCAGGGAGAACGCGCATTGGCGACCCCCTCCCACCACCACCATGGCACGGCTGTACCCAATACGGAGCCAGCCCGTCTCCCGGACACCGCCCACTTTACGCAGGCCGAGGTAGAGACCGTGCTGTGCGATCTACCCAACAATAAATCCAGTGGCATGGACAATGTTTCATCGAGTCTCTCAAAGCCACGCAGCCTGGTGTATTAACATCCATCTTTAATGCCTGCCTGGAGAATAAACGAGTTCCTGATTCGTGGAAGGGAGCTCTCGTCCACAGAATCCCCAAGAAGGACAATATCCCGGACAACCCATCAACCTGGAGAGACATTTCTCCTCCCTACCATCTATAAGGTGTTCATGAAATGTATCCTTGGCCGAATTCAGCCATGGCTGGGGGATGAAAACATCTTATCCCCAAAGCAAAAGGCGTATATCAGTAGGCAGGGTATGAATGAACATGTGTTTTGTCTCAAGACAGGGATCGATGATTTTAAGCATGAGTCAAGTAAATTCTATACTGTGTTTCTTGATTTTCGTGATGCATTTGGCACTTTAGCACATAATGTCATGTTAAGAGCCCTGGAGGAAATCCATCTACCTCAGGTTTTCTATGACATTGTTAAAGATGTCTACTCTGGTTCATTCATACAGGTAATCTGTGGTAAACAGCTCACAGACCCAATCCCTCTCCAAGTTGGCATTAAGACAGGCTGCCCATGGAGTGCAGTTAATTTTGTGCTCGCCATAGATCAGTGGTTAAAGTGGCTTTGTAGCTGTGCTCCCACTAATATCATTTCCCTAACCCCGTCCAGGGGTATGCAGATGATGTAGTAATAGCCTCCAGGCAGGAGGAAGTTATAAACACCATGCTCTCCAGAACAGACTCCTTTTTTGGATTGGTCTGGATTAGAGGTAAAAGATTCCAAATGTGCTGTGTTTTATGAGCGGCGGAGTGGGGGAAACCGCTGGTACCATGCAAAGTCTGATGTCATACCGGTATTTACTATCAATAATAAGCCACTTCGTGTCTACTCATTGCATGAAACATATACATATTTGGGTCACAAGTTTAATGTGGCAGGAGAGTGGAAAGATCAAGTTGCCAATATCATTTCTGAGTACACCACCAGGCTTAGTTTGATAGACGCATCACCCCTGCCACTCATCATGAAACTAGAAGCAGTCAGACAAATTGTCCTAGCCAAGGTTCAGCATCTGTTTTCAAATGTACACATTCCACGTAAGTTTCTACGTGAAATGAATGATAAGACCGTGCATCTGATTAGAAAATGGACTGGACTGAACACTCATACCACACGGGACATCATATTTCACAGCAAACAGGAGGGCGGACTGGGAGTTCCTAACTTTGAGTGGACTTATTTTGCCACCAGACTCGGCCATCTTCTAAACATGCTGAACAGTGATGACCAGTGTGTGAGGGAGATGGCTAGAGCCTCACTGTTTCTGGATCTACGGAGACGCAAGGTCCCCTGGCGCGTCCATCAGATCCTAGCTTCCTAGGATTCAAGAGGAAGAACACTGGAAAGCTGGACACTCGCTCCCCAGGATTTGGGGTCTGGTCTGACTGGCCTGACCTCAACGACCTCTGTGGCTGGAACAACGTGGCCCTGGAGTGGGTGGGGTCAGATTCAGAGGCAGTGACTGTCTCTGAAGAGACCATCTCTGACCCCAGCATCACTGTGAGAGCGACCATTAACATCTGTGGGACAGAACATCACCTCTCACTAGTCAATACCAGAGGTCACCTCATGATGGCGCAACAACAAAGACAACGACAGCATTGGATCGAGCTGAAGCTTCAAGGGAAGCTGGCATGTCTACCTGCCACGGATCACTCTGTCTCTCATGCAATTTTTAAAAGTGTAACTCTCGAGGAGAGTATTATTATTTTCACTTAACCTTTCCATCTGGCTTCCTGACAGTCATAGCCCACACTGTTTACATCACGGTCATGAGCAGATAACTGAAACCATGTCCCACATCTTAAATGGTTGCCATGCTTATAAAGGGCTCTACATTTGTAGGCATGATAGAATTGTGGATCTGATTTCAGAGGGTGTTATTTCCACATTCAGGCCTGCTGCAAAGCTGTACAAGCACTCCACTGTAAAGCCGAGCATGTTCAGTCTGTGTAGTGACGATTCAGAAGTGTTCTCCAATATCTCAGCTAACACCCCGATGCTGTAATTGTCAATGAAAATCACAGAGAGGTGCTCATTCTAGAAGTTGGCTGTACCTTTGACCATAGCCTAGAAGAAGCCTTTTCAACTAAGATCTTGAAATACCAACAGCTGGAGCAGGCCATTTTACAACTGGGTTACAAATGTAAACTTTTAGTTTTCATCTTTGGCAGCCTGGGTCATGTTCATAAGCTTGTTGTCAGAGGCCTTCAAATGGCCGGTCTATCTAAGAGAAGGGCCAAACAGTTAGCAAAGTATTGCTCAGTATCTGCTATCATTGGTAGCCGCTCAATTTGGAGAAGGCGCTGCTATTTGTACCCATGAGCCAGATAATGTCTGTTTTACAGTATTGATACTGTATCTGTCGACCCACAAATGTTCATTTGGGGTGAATATGTATAGGCATAACTGGTCGCCAACTCTGCACATAATGTAACTCACTGACTCTTAACGGCAAAAAGCACTGTCACTGTTTATGTTCATGAGATATTGTAACTTTATGTGGACATAAATAAAGCATTTAAAATGTGTGTGTGTGTGTGTGTGTGAGTGTGTATGTATGTGTGTGAGTGTGTGTGTGTGTGTGTGTGTGTGTGTGTGTGTGTGTGTATGTGTGTGTGTGTGTGTGTGTGTGTGCGTGTGTGCGTGAGTGTGTGTGTGAGTGTGTATGTGTGTGTGAGTGAGTATGTGTGTGTGTGAGTGTGTATGTGTCTGAGTGTGTATGTATGTATGTGAGTGTGAGTGTGAGTGCGTGTGTGCGTGTGTGTGTGTGTGTGTGTGTGTGTGTGTGTGTGCATGAGTGAGTGAGAGAGTGTGTGTGTGTGTGTGTGTGTACTTGTGTGTGTGTGTGGTGGTGGTGGTGTGTGGGAGGGGGGGATTGAAGGGTGTTAGTGTCTGCAGAGTGGGTTTAGAGCTGGGTGATGGCTGTGGGGGTGGGGGGGAGGGGGAGGGGGGGGGGGGAGAGGGCATTGAAGGATATTAGTGTCTTTCCCTTTGAATGACAGAGAGAGATGTGTGGACTCTGAATCTGAATTGGATCAGGGGCAGTGGTTTGCATATTTCATATATCACTGTAGCAGGGTAGCAGGGGTGGCCACCATGCCAGGTGGTGAGTGGATGAAAGACAAACAAAAGTTAGGGTTCTAATAGGCCAAGTTTATTCTATTAAACCTTATATTAACTTAAACCCAAACCAAAAACAAAGTTAAATCAAAGCTAGTCATTAGAGGAAAGCAGCAACCAAAAAACCAGCACCTCTTCCTCCATGCCCAGAAAAACTTTCCCTCAGGCATGGCAGGCTGTGCTTTTATAAAGGCCTAATGAAGGCACAATGGCTCACAGCTGAGTTGATTGCTCATTAGCCTCAGGTGAGCCTGCTTGTAGGTGAGGCCGCTGCTCTCCAAGGTCCTGTAGTCCTCTCCAGGCTGTGGGAAGGAACAGGAGCACCTGACAGCAGCCAAAAGAGAGGCGCAGCCCTCTCCACTCCTCCCTCCACCTCTCCCAGTGTCACAATCACCGTTTACATTTCCTCATCCTAAACAAGGGGCTTGTATAGCTCTAAGACAGGGCTGTTGTGGTTCTGTGTGGCTCAGTAGGTAGAGCGTGGTTCTGTGTGGCTCAGTAGGTAGAGCGTGGTTCTGTGTGTCTCAGCAGGTAGAGCGTGGTTCTGTGTGGCTCAGTAGGTAGAGCGTGGCTCTGTGTGGCTCAGTAGGTAGAGCGTGGTTCTGTGTGGCTCAGTAGGTAGAGCGTGGTTCTGTGTGGCTCAGTAGGTAGAGTGTGGTTCTGTGTGGCTCAGTAGGTAGAGCGTGGTTCTGTGTGGCTCAGTAGGTAGAGCATGGTTCTGTGTGGCTCAGTAGGTAGAGTGTGGTTCTGTGTGGCTCAGTAGGTAGAGCGTGGTTCTGTGTGGCTCAGTAGGTAGAGCATGGTTCTGTGTGGCTCAGTAGGTAGAGCGTGGTTCTGTGTCGCTCAGTAGGTAGAGCGTGGTTCTGTGTGGCTCAGTAGGTAGAGCGTGGTTCTGTGTGGCTCAGTAGGTAGAGCGTGGTTCTGTGTGGCTCAGTAGGTAGAACATTTTGACAACGTTTAGGTTGTGGGTTCGATTCCCATTGGGGACCACATATACGGAAAAATGTATGCATTCCCTACTGTAAGTCACTTTGGATAAACGCGTCTGTTAAACTCGGGGCCCGTGGGCCAAATGCGGCCCGCTGTAATGTTTCGACCGGCCCACAGAGCTAGCATTCATCGCACCTTTAAGAATGAAAGCAAATACATTTGTAAAGAAACGGAACAAAACTGAAATTAACAAGCGTTTCTGACACATTGAAAGCAAACACGCTTTTAAATTATTGAAACAACCCCCCACACACACGCCACTCAATAATTCATCACCCTCTACCCCCACTATGGAACACTGGTTGCAGTGTCCAGCCTCGATCATTGTAACTGCTAGACCTCTTCCAATTATTTATTTATTTATTTATTTATTTCTGATTTTTTCCAGTTTTTCACCCAATTTGGTTGCCAATTATACCCTCTATTTATTTAAATTCCCCACCCCCACGAGTCCGTCGCCTGTCCTCCGGGAGCGAGACACACATTCCTGGCCGATTGTTCCCGACTCTTCCGAGACGGAAACTCTTCCACGGACGCCTTTAACCGTCTCCTCGACGGACTCGTGCCGGCTCTCCCTCCCCCCTCCCCCGGAGGCGGACAGCCAAACGCCGCCTCCGATCGGGGCTGATGACCAGGGCCGGTCTGGTAGAGACACGGGTTTCGATCCGCGTCCCTGACGGGCAGCGCACACCACTCCGAAGCGTGGTGCGTTAGACCGCTGCGCCATCCGCCAAACCCCCCTCTTCAATTTTTTAATGGAAAAGGAAAATGTTTGGCCCACCTGGACTTCTAGTCCTGCTCATACAAAACTCACTGGGTTTCAATGTATTGCTCTTTAGCCCGAATACCAAAGGAGACAAGCTCGTTTGCACAGGGCAGTGACTGAAAAAAGAACACAGGGAATGTTTGACGAGGTGAAGAGGCCATTCAAACCCACCCCCGGAAAAATAAATAAATAAATACGTTTTGTGCGACGCAAGGTGACCTTAAATTCCTCTAGTCTCAAACGGCACCTTCCAGAGGAGGACACGGCCCTTGAGCCCACACACCTTGGCTGGAGGGAATGCTCTCACGTCCCGTCCAATCAGGGCGTCCGCTGACACAGAACAGGAGCCAGGCCCCCGTGAACACCCCCCCCCCCCACACCCCCCCACACACACACATGCACACACACAATCTCAGACAGAACACACCCACACACACACACACACACACACTCACACACACACACACATGCACACACATTCACACACACATACACACTCACACACACACACACACATGCATACACAAACACACACACACAGACACATGCGTACACAAACACACACACACTCACACAGAATACACCCAAACACACACACACACACACACACACACACACACACAACACACACACACACACACACACACACACTGGGCATCCTCTCCTCTCCCTCCCACCACACAGAGGTGAATATCAACATCGCTGGAGCGCTTGTCCCGACACCTGTCCCCATTTCTGATACTCTGCAAAAAACTGAAGAAAAAAATAGAAACAAATGAAAGAAATCAATAACCAACTAGCCTCCGGAGCGCCGGATGGGGCGGGTCGATGGAGTTTGGGAAACTGGAGCCCTGCGGTGCTGGCTAAGGCCAACAGAGAGAGAATCAGCCCCCTGCCCCCCTCCCTGCGCTCTCCTTCCTTTACAGACGCTTAAAAACTCAGAGCTACGGCCGTGACTCGGCCTGGTCACCTGTTCCTGCGCCGTCCCCCGGGGGGCAGTAGAGCTCTCAGCGTTCAGTTCAACAGCAGTCTGAGATGGCGGGAAAAAGCAGCCCGGGCTCGATTCCACCGGCCGCGCCAGAGCCGGCTCTGGCTGGGAGTGCCACTAGGGGGCGCCAATTGGCTGTCGGGAGGGGGGAGGGAAGCCGACAGGAAGTGGAGAGTGGCTCTGTAGGAGGAGGAGACGATACTTCGCCTTTGTCACATCTCAGGGCTATGGCAGCGAACTCACAATACGAGGGGGGATTAACATGAAAAATAGAGGGTGTAATTGGCTACTAAATTGGGAGAAAATGGGAGAAAATCTGAAACAAATTATTTAGAAAAGCAGTTTGGTCTAAAAGCCGTCTTACAGAAGACAGTCATCCGGTGTTCTTTTCTGAGTCATTTTATTTACTCTTTGTCCACTTTGTTGACGTAAAACACACTGAAGTCATCTGAACTGAAACACAAGGCGGTGACACGTTCAGTGATATAAAAGCCATGCAT